>SKCR01011168.1:0-21856 GCA_019454045.1 Zanthoxylum bungeanum | reverse complement strand
ACGGATTCTATCTGATACTCACATGATATCATGAGCATGGGTCCACAACCAACGAACAGACAGGAGGTATGATCTATAAGATCGGTAATGTGACTGTCATCAAAGTGTGGATGATGTCTCATATATCCACAGTGGTATCACAAGTCGAAGGACCACTCTCGAGAAGATTCCTATTGACGTTGGTGTAGGCACTGCATTTTTACACATAAGTCCCTATGATGAGTCTCATTTTGGAGACACTACCTTTTAAGTCACGGAGGTCACGGGAAACAGACATCGGAAGGGGAAATTCAGAATAAACAAGGTTCACTGTTTTCGTTAGTGCTGCGTTCGTGTTTACGTTCGAACGTCAAACGGATTGCGGGCGTTCGTGCCGCGTTCGAGGAAGCGTTCGAACGGTGTCGGTAATTCTGTTTTGCTGCTAGCCTCACATCCAGCCCAATTAGCCCCCCAAAGCCCATAAAACACATCCCAACTTAAATAAATAAATATTAATTAAAACATTAACTAAATAATATAATAACTAAAATAATTAAATGATTAAATAAAACATATACCAAACATAAAATAAACAATTACCAACTTAAACTAAAATCATGCCTAAATTAAACAAATCACACACTAAATCAAAATATAATCATGCCTAATTAAAATCAATCAACCAATTATATTCCCAATCTAATAAGATTATTCCCAAACTTAAAATATTGTATTCCTAAACCAAACCAAATCAATCCCTTGCATTCCTAACCAAACCAAATCAAATCCCTTGCATTCCTAACCAACACCAAATCAAATCCCTCTTTATTAGCCAAATCCCTCCTTCCTTGTCAAGCCCAACCCTTTGCCTATAAAAGAACCCTTCACCAACCTTCACAACCCTAGTCCCTAGTCCCTAGTCCCTAGTCCCTATCTCATACACAACACACATAAAAATTACAGGAAAAACAACACTCACAGCCCTGATCAACAGCCTCTTCTAGCAACTTCACGCAAGAAGCCCCTTCAACGCCACCTTGCCTATTAATCAGCCACACGTCCTCAAAGCCACAATCACTCCCCACTCACAGGCCCCACGTTGAAGCCACAAATATTCACCAAAGCCACCTGCCCCGTTTCCATCAACAGCTCTCCCTTTTGACTCCATTCAGCGCATCAACAAAACACAATAACCCTTCTTCACGTAAGCCCTCCACTCACAGACACTCAACGCCTAAAGACCCCTCACACAGCCCCTGACCTTCACACAAATCCCCCTCAACACACAGCCCCATAACCACCATAAATAACAAACCGCCCCTCAGCCCTCATCTTGACGCACATACCCTAGCATCACCTTCACACACAGACAGTTCACGGCCTCTCTCTTCCTCCTCCCCATCTCTCTTGCTAACACTCGGCAAGATCAACAAATAACCCTAATCACACAATAAAGAAACCCTAAAGGCCACCACTCTCAAGCCTCACAACAACGCCATATACACCTAGCCCTCACGCTAAATCACCAACAACAGCCTCCATTCATCAACGAATTACCCTCTTTCACGAACCAAGCAGACCATCACACGCCCCCTTCCCTTTCACTCAAATTCAGCGCATCATCCAACCCTTAACAACGCCCTGCACTGCCATCAAATCACCGCAAATCAGCCTCTAAAACAGTCCTAAATCCCCAAACCAGTGACCAAAAATACTGCACTTAAAACCCACAAAAACACCCAAAAACAGTCCCTTATATACCAAAACAGTGACCTGAAAACATCATAGAAACAGCAGCAAAACAGTAGCAAAACGGGACTAAAACAGCAGCCCCTAGCCTCCAAAATCGCCAAAACAGTGAACAAACGAGACCTGAAACAGTAAGCAGAAACCGCGAGGAAACAGCAGCAAAACGGAGTGAAAACAGCGGGGAAAACAGTGGAACAACAAGTTAAGACGCTAAACAAGTGAACCAGAAAAGTTGCGGAGTGATAGCCCTTCCGACGGTTGTAAACGCGAGTCCGGAAAACGACTTAAAAGGTTAGACCTGGGGGTACCTTTCACACATTTTTTATTTGATTTTTATTGATTCTTTTAATTGTGTTTTAATCATTTATTGAATATTGCTTGCATGTGATGTGTGTTGTGGCCATTGATTAAAACGGAAAATACGTCGTCTCTCGTGGTATATAGGATGGAAACCCAGACGTAAATTCCGTAGCCGATTCCGAATGGACGGTAGTGCGGTCTGTACTTGGGATACAACTCCACGTACCACTTGAGTAAATGACGTATATTTCGCTTTATGTTATTTTGATTATTCGCACTTTATTATTCCGTCTTTTAATTTCCGCATGTTATTTATTTATGTTATGATGCGATCGAGCGCATGGGCTTAGTGAGTTAGTCCAAAGGTCCCCTCCTTGAGAGACGAAGAGCCTAAAAGGCCACCTTTGTGACACTACTTAGCCGCGCCGGACGAAGTGTGTTTGGGTTGAATGTACGTTCAATCGGGCATACGAAGTCCTACACTTTTATTGTCTTTATTTCATGTATTGTGATGTGACGCGCATGGGCTTAGTATGTTGGTCTAAAGGTCCTCTCTTTGAGAGACAAAGAGCCCCAAAAGGCCACCTTTACGGCAGTACTTCGCCGCGCCCCCTTTATTTTGTTGTTTAGTATGACGTATTCTTACATGACCATGCATCATATCACATTGCGCATGGGCTTAGTATGTTGGTCTAAAGGTCATCTCTTTGAGAGACAAAGAGCCTAAAAGGCCACCTTTACGGCAGTACTTCGCCGCGCCTCTTTTATTTAGTCATTCGCTTCATAATGTCTTTTTGAAAATTCATGCATCATATTGCATTGCGCATGGGCTTATCAAGTGAGATCAAGGGTCCTCCACTTTGAGGGATGAAAATGCTTAAAAGCTACCTTTGCTACAATGATTTGCCGCGCCCCTTAATCTGTTGTTATGTACGAGAAGTCATATATTCATATGTTCATGTATGTGTCATGTTTACTGCATTTTGGAGGTCACTGCTGCTGTAACCCGTTCGAACGCATTCCGAAACGCCGCACGAACGCATGTTTTCTGTCTGGTCCCGTTCGAACGCGTTATCAAACGCTATAAAACGGACGCGAACCTTCTGTTTACCGTTCGAACGCGTTTACGAACGCTACAAACGAACGCGAATACACTGAATTGAGTCATTTTCATCACATGTGCGTCTGTATCTATATCTATCTTCTTTTGCACCACGTCATAGCATGCTCACTTTAATGCCTAATTGCATCTCTAAGCGTCTTTTTGCATTATGTACTTAGTTGACTCTTTTATTTTGCATGGACATGTAATGGCTATTTGTTTATGATATGTCTATGAAATCACATGTTCGCCATCATTTGATTCGCCTTATGTGTGCTTGTGTGGTTAGTATTCGCTTGCGTTTCCATGAATACAACATGCCAATGAAATTGTCTGTTTGTTGATTTAATGTACTTCTAAGCATGCAATCTTATATGTGAAATACATGTATATTTAGGCGCATATTTTATTTTATAAATGTGAATTTAGAAGCATGATACACCTTAGAAATAAGTGTTACTTCAGCTTGTTTAAATTATTATATAAATCTTTCATTACAAGTAACATGAGTAAGGGACCATTCCGAACCCAACGGTTTGAGGTCTTCCCTTGCGAGGGGTGAGTGCGGCCTTAAATCTCATTTTCCCGGTTCACACCGGGTGGCGACTCCATTATTCTCCGGCTTAGTCCCCCGTGGCTACTCCGTACTCCCGACCGGGCCGCGAGCCCGGGACAGCATGCGTCGCCCAGTTCCTGTGTTCCCACAGTCTGGCGACTCCACTGGGGATAGAGAATCGGCCCCGAAATATTATCTTGTAATGTTTGGATTTATGTTCTAATTGACCGTGTCTATAGTGGATGAAATGAGGGTTTAATCAAAGGCATTTTGAGGCTAGGTAATGGTTTGGTGTCTTCCTTCACTCACTACCTTTCTAGAAGGAAAAGCTGTGAAGGCACCTAGATAGCCATCTACTCGTAGCCTATTGTGATGGACTAATTTGGAGACTCGTTGTTTATTCCTGACACCAAGCGATAAGAGCCTAAGAGGCTTGGGTATTTAAGTGAGCCTCGCTCCACCTTCCCTCTGGGGAATCTACAACGGGAAATCCATTTGACAGTCCGTCACACACCATAGCTCATTGGCACGTACCTTAGTGTATAAAAAAGGGTGCGCTCACTTGGTTGCTCGAACCCTTGAGTGGGGAGACCTAGTTGTGGGCCATCCTTCGCGGTGAGAGCCTTGTCTATACTCTTGCTAACCCACCCATAGACCGGTTTGTATGGTTAAAGTAACAATTATTTCCTTGAGTATGTGCTTGTGGACCATCCTCATTTGGATGCGGTTGGACTATTGTCAGAAATGCGAGCTTGCTGGGCCATTTAAACTGGGGCAAGTTCGTATTGTATGACTATTAGGCCCAAGGCTTCTGAAATGTTGATGGGCCATTATGTAAAAATTATTATGTCATGTTTGCATTATCTCCCTTCTATGCTTGTGTATGGGAACATCATCGTTTGGATCCATTTGGACCATTTGTCATGGGATATGGGCTTGTTGGGCCATTTAAACTGGGACAAGGATGTATTCCATGACTTTTGGGTCAAAGGCGTCTAAGTGTTGGTGGGCCACATTGTGCTTGTGTTCGGAATATTATCATTTGGATTTAGTTGGGCTCCTTGCCATAAGACATGAACTCGTTGGGCCATTTAAACTGGGACGAGTCCACTTCTATGGCAGTTAGCCCAAAAACTCTAAAATGATGATGGGCCGATTTGTGTGCAAATTTTAAAGAGTTGATATATTTCTTGTATCACATGCATCACATGTATCACATGCACCTCATGCATACATGCACCATGTTAACTCCCTTTTGATTAAAAGCCATCATAGATGCATGTTGGTTAGGGAAGATGACAGACTTGTCAAAAGACCGAGCAGCCACCAAGAATACTGGCAGAAGACCTAGCTCAATGGGATAGGAAACCCAATCATGCATGCATGCATACACGTAACACATTTTTCATCCCTTTTGTGTTTGTTCTGTTTTGTAATAACAGGTTTCAGAAGAGAAAAAGAGAAAGCGGCAAAGACAAGACAACCAGAATCAGTAACATATGAGTGGTAGTTTTGGGGATGAGTCCCAGGGTCGAGGCCCACATCGTCAGAGTGTTGGAATGAATCCCGGGGTTGAGGCCCATGTCAGCAATTTCAGAAATGAGTCACAGGGGCGAGGCCCGTATCTGTATCAGTCTGGGGGTGAGGCCCATATCAATATCAGTTTAGGGCCGAGGCCCACATCAGCAGAATTTTGGAATGAATCCAGGGAATGAATCCCAGGGCCGAGGCCCACATCAGCAGAATTTTGGAATGAATCCAGGGAATGAATCCCAGGGTCGAGGCCCACATCAGCAGAATTTTGGAATGGATCCAGGGATTGAATCCCAGGGCCGAGGCCCACATCAGCAGAATTTTGGAATGAATCCAGGGAATGAATCCCAGGGTCGAGGCCCACATCAGCAGAATTTTGGAATAGATCCAGGGAATGAATCCCAGGGCCGAGGCCCGCATCAGCAAAATTTTGGAATGAATCCGAGGGTCGAGGCCCACATCAGCATCAATCTGGGGGCGAGGCCCATGACAGTAGCAGTTGGGGCCGAGGCCCACTTCAGCAATCAGTTTTGGGGATGAGTCCCAAGGGTCGAGGCCCACATCAGCATCAATCTGGGGGTGAGGCCCATGTCAGTAGCAGTTGGGGCCGATGCCCACTTCAACATCAGTTTTGGGGATGAGTCCAGGGTCGAGGCCCACATCAAACACAGTTTGGGAATGAGTCCCAGGGTTGAGGCCCACATTACATCAGTATCAGTCTTGCCGGGTATGGCATTCTGGGGGCGAGGCCCACATTACATCAGATCAGTTCTGCCGAGAATGGCACTCCGAGAATGGAGATATAGTCCGGGAATGGACAGTTCAAGAATGAACAAGCCGGGAATGGCACTCCAAGAATGGAAGCACGGTTCGGGAATGAACCACCTCACAGTAACGGTTCAGGAATGAACCACCTTACAGTAACGGTCCGGAATGGACCACCTTACAGTAACAGTTCAGGAATAAAGCCTGCATCTAGTTCAGTTCAGGAAGAAAGCCTACAAACTCGGGAATAAAGCCCACATTCAATACAGTTCAGGGACAAAGCCCACAGTTAACACAGTCAGGGAACAAAGCCCAGGGAAGAAAGCCTCATATCAGTATAAGTTTGAGAACAAAGCTCAAGGGGAATAAAGCCTCATGTCAGTACAGTTCGGGAATAAAGCTCGGGAGGAATAAAGCCTCATCTCAACAGTTCGGGAATAAGGCTCGGGAGGAATAAAGCCTCATCTCAACACAGTTCGAGAACAAAGCTCGGAGGAATAAAGCCTCATCCAACAGTTCGGGAATAAAGCTCGGGAGGAATAAAGCCTCATCTCAACAGTTCGGGAATAAAGCTCAGGAGGAATAAAGCCTCATCTCAACACAGTTCGAGAACAAAGCTCGGAGGAATAAAGCCTCATCTTAACAGTTCGGGAATAAAGCTCAGGAGGAATAAAGCCTCATCTCAACACAGTTCGAGAATGAACAAGCCGGGAATGGCAATCCAAGAATGGAGCAGAGTTCAAGAATGAACAAGCCGGGAATGGCACTCCAAGAATGGAAGCACGGTTCGGGAATGGACCAACTTACAGTAACAGTACGGGAATGGACACCTTACGGTAACGGTTCAGGAATGGACCACATCACAACACGGTTCGGGAATGAACCAGGGGTCGCAGCACCTCACCACCCAAATCAACTCAACACATGGTAAGTCAAGTGGCAGCTGGCTAGCCAGGTAAGTAGAAATGCATTGCATAACTTTGATAGGATTGTCACTGTTGCACATTACACAAGTCCCATCAAAGTGGGGGCGACTGTAGGCACTGCATTTTTACACATAAGTCCCTATGATGAGTCTCATTTTGGAGACACTACCTTTTAAGTCACGGAGGTCACGGGAAACGGACATCGGAAGGGGAAATTCAGAATAAACAAGGTTCACTGTTTTCGTTAGTGCTGCGTTGTGTTTACGTTCGAACGTCAAACGGATTGCGGGCGTTCGTGCCGCGTTCGAGGAAGCGTTCGAACGGTGTCGGTATTCTGGTTTTGCTGCTAGCCTCACATCCAGCCCAATTAGCCCCCCCAAAGCCCATAAAACACATCCCAACTTAAATAAATAAATATTAATTAAAACATTAACTAAATAATATAATAACTAAAATAATTAAATGATTAAATAAAACATATACCAAACATAAAATAAACAATTACCAACTTAAACTAAAATCATGCCTAAATTAAACAAATCACTCACTAAATCAAAATATAATCATGCCTAATTAAAATCAATCAACCAATTATATTCCCAATCTAATAAGATTATTCCCAAACTTAAAATATTGTATTCCTAAACCAAACCAAATCAAATCCCTTGCATTCCTAAACCAAACCAAATCAAATCCCTTGCATTCCTAAACCAACACCAAATCAAATCCCTCTTTAATTAGCCAAATCCCTTTCCTTGTCAAGCCAAACCCTTTGCCTATAAAAAGAACCCTTCACCAACCTTCTCAACCCTAGTCCCTAGTCCCTAGTCCCTAGTCCCTATCTCATACACAACACACATAAAAATTACAGGAAAAACAACACTCACAGCCCTGATCAACAGCCTCTTCTAGCAACTTCACGCAAGAAGCCCCTTCAACGCCACCTTGCCTATTAATCAGCCACACGTCCTCAAAGCCACAATCACTCCCCACTCACAAGCCCCACGTTGAAGCCACAAATATTCACCAAAGCCACCTGCCCCGTTTCCATCAACAGCTATCCCTTTTGACTCCATTCAGCGCATCAAAAAAACACAATAACCCTTCTTCACGTAAGCCCTCCACTCACAGACACTCAACGCCTAAAGACCCCTCACACAGCCCCTGACCTTCACACAAATCCCCCTCAACACAGCCCCATAACCACCATAAATAACAAACCGCCCCTCAGCCCTCATCTTCACGCACATACCCTAGCATCACCTTCACACACAGACAGTTCACGGCCTCTCTTCCTCTCCCTTCTCTCTTGCTAACACTCGGCAAGATCAACAAATAACCCTAATCAACACAAATAAAGAAACCCTAAAGGCCACCACTCTCAAGCCTCACAACAACGCCATATACACCTAGCCCTCACGCTAAATCACCAACAAACCAGCCTCCATTCATCAACGAATTACCCTCTTTCACGAACCAAGCAGACCATCACACGCCCCCTTCACTTTCACTCAAATTCAGTGCATCATCCAACCCTTAACAACGCCCTGCACTGCCATCAAATCACCGCAAATCAGCCTCTAAAACAGTCCCTAAATCCCCAAACCAGTGACCAAAAATACTGCACTTAAAACAAACCACAAAACACCCAAAACAGTCCCTTATATACCAAAACAGTGACCTGAAAATACATCATAGAAACAGCAGCAAAACAGTAGCAAAACGGGACGAAAACAGCAGCCCATAGCCTCCAAAAATCGCCAAAACAGTGAACAAACGAGATCTGAAATAGTAAACAGAAACCGCGAGGAAACAGCAGCAAAACGGAGTGAAAACAGCGGGGAAAACAGTGGAACAACAAGTTAAGACGCTAAACAAGTGAACCAGAAAAGTTGCGGAGTGATAGCCCTTCCGACGGTTGTAAACGCGAGTCCGGAAAATGACTTAAAAGGTTAGACCTGAGGGTACCTTTCACACCTTTTTTATTTGATTTTATTGATTCTTTTAATTGTGTTTTAATCATTTATTGAATATTGCTTGCATGTGATGTGTGTTGTGGCCATTGATTAAAACGGAAAATACGTCGTCTCTCGTGGTATATAGGATGGAAACCCAGACGTAAATTCCGTAGCCGATTCCGAATGGACGGTAGTGCGGTCTGTACTTGGGATACAACTCCACGTACCACTTGAGTAAATGGCGTATATTTCGCTTTATGTTATTTTGATTATTCGCACTTTATTATTCCGTCTTTTAATTTCCGCATTGTTATTATTTATGTTATGATGCGATCGAGCGCATGGGCTTAGTGAGTTAGTCCAAAGGCCCCCTCCTTGAGAGACGAAGAGCCTAAAAGGCCACCTTTGTGACACTACTTCGCCGCGCGGACGAAGTGTGTTTGGGTTGAATGTACGTTGAATCGGGCATACGAAGTCCTACACTTTTATTGTCTTTATTTCATGTATTGTGATGTGACGCGCATGGGCTTAGTATGTTGGTCTAAAGGTCCTCTCTTTGAGAGACAAAGAGCCCCAAAAGGCCACCTTTACGGCAGTACTTCGCCGCGCCCCCTTTATTTTGTTGTTTAGTATGACGTATTCTTACATGACCATGCATCATATCACATTGCGCATGGGCTTAGTATGTTGGTCTAAAGGTCCTCTCTTTGAGAGACAAAGAGCCTAAAAGGCCACCTTTACGGAGTACTTCGCCGCGCCTCTTTTATTTAGTCATTCGCTTCATAATGTCTTTTTGAAAATTCATGCATCATATTGCATTGCGCATGGGCTTATCAAGTGAGATCAAGGGTCCTCCACTTTGAGGGATGAAAATGCTTAAAAGCTACCTTTGCTACAATGATTTGCCGCGCCCCTTAATCTGTTGTTATGTACGAGAAGTCATATATTCATATGTTCATGTATGTGTCATGTTTACTGCATTTTGGAGGTCACTGCTGTAACCCGTTCGAACGCGTTCCGAAACGCCGCACGAACGCATGTTTTCTGTCTGGTCCCGTTCGAATGCGTTATCAAACGCTATACGGACGCGAACCTTCTGTTACCGTTCGAACGCGTTTACGAACGCTACACGAACGCGAATACACTGAATTGAGTCATTTTCATCACATGTGCGTCTGTATCTATATCTATCTTCTTTTGCACCACGTCATAGCATGCTCACTTTAATGCCTAATTGCATCTCTAAGCGTCTTTTTGCATTATGTACTTAGTTGACTCTTTTATTTGTGCATGGACATGTAATGGCTATTTGTTTATGATATGTCTATGAAATCACATGTTCGCCATCATTGATTCGCCTTTATGTGTGCTTGTGTGGTTAGTATTCGCTTGCGTTTCCATGAATACAACATGCCAATGAAATTGCCTGTTTGTTGATTTAATGTACTTCTAAGCATGCAATCTTATATGTGAAATACATGTATATTAGGCGCATATTTTATTTTATAAATGTGAATTTAGAAGCATGATACCCTTAGAAATAAGTGTTACTTCAGCTTGTTTAAATTATTATATAAATCCTTTCATTACAAGTAACATGAGTAAGGGACCATTCCGAACCCAACGGTTTGAGGTCTTCCCTTGCGAGGGGTGAGTGCGGCCTTAAATCTCATTTTCCCGGTTCACACGGGTGCGCGACTCCATTATTCTCCGGCTTAGTCCCCCGTGGCTACTCCGTACTCCCGACCGGGCCGCGAGCCCGGACAGCATGCGTCGCCCAGTTCCTGTGTTCCCACAGTTGGTGTACCATCTATTAGGAAATCTTCGGTGAGCCATTCAGTGTTTATCAAATAAATACCTATATGTCTATACGAGTCTCCCAAGACTCATGGTTCATTGGGATAAACCATCGGACCAAGTCTCGATATACAACATGTATTGGTCTCAGTAGATTTTACTAACCGACCCATGTTAGTAAATATTGACCAGGAACTTTATTTGAGAATATACAACTTATAGTGACACTTCCCAATGTCAATTACAAATTAAATTGTAACTGCGCACTACGTATAAATCCTGAGGTCTTTGTCTAATATATACATATCACTAAATCAGATTTAGTTTCAATCTAATCGTAATTAGATCGAATAAGTATATAAAAACAAGAGGTGTAACCATATATAAGTAATATTATGGAAAAAGATATTGTTCGTATTCATGAATCAGACATAAATACAATCCGGATTGACGCTTCGAGCACCAACCCTAACAATTTCTCCAACTTGCTCTAGTGCCAATCCATGGTATCGTATACACATCTAAATGTGTATCACATATACAATGCCCTCAAGAGCTCACCTAGCACTCAAGAGGTGGGCAACAACGAGTAAGTCCGCTATAACATTTTGAGATTGTAAAACAAACTCAAACATTTCCCTTAGCTAGCATCATTCATATTTTGTAGAAACTAAATTCTACATCAATATGAATCAGACGTGACAACAATATTGTGCTACAGCTACTGAGTTGCCAAGTATTTACGGATCAAATCCAAAATACTATGTAGACAACCGCAAGCACAACACTAATATCAAAACTTCTAATCTATAAGGTCAATATGCAACTACATAAGTCAATACTTCATAAGTTGCAACTGATTCCACTCACACAGTAGAATTGACCGATGCGTAATCACACGCGTATAACGCAAGTGCACATATCGTTCAATTAGTATAAAAATATCGATCCCACGAGGTCTTAATACCTAAGCTATTAATTTTATGAGGTCAAATGATTACTAGTATCTAACATGTTGTTTGATAGATTTGAAAAGGTGACGATTCTAAATTTAAAAATAAGTAAATAAAATTGTTCGAAAGTAGGTTTAAGAAAATTCAATATTAAAAACTATCTAAGGTTGTGATTTCTTCCAATATCATTTTAAAGATGAAGTGGTTATCTTATAGTTGGGTAAAATATTGATTTATTAACCTGGAACACTAAATTATGTAAAAGCCTCTTCCGATGGTCAACTACAAATATCCAGTATAACCCAATTGAACCATATGTCTATGTCAACCAAATTACCTGGATTTATTAAGATTAAGTTCCAATTATGGCTACCCCGCCCGACAGGTATATTCATATCCTGTAAGGAAATCTATTAAAGGGTTATCTATCCTCAAGGAAGATCGTGGGCTATTGAGTCTAAGGTTTTAAACTTAAAATCCCTATGTCTAGTTCATTTTAAGTTTACCAGTTCAATTTTATTAATGGCCAGTTAATAAAAAGCATTAATATTAAGACTCAATAAATAAACCTTTATATTACCCAAACTATAATTTAACCCCTTATAAAACCGGTGATATTGGATTTCATCACAACCCCAGATAACTGGCTTAGTTACGACACATATTTACAAGTAGTAAAAAAAATAAAAGACATAAAGTAAAATACTAAAAATTAAATACTGAAAAGTAAATTGTGAAAAGTAAATAAAGTAAAAAGTAAAAGTAAAAAGTAAAAAGTAAAAAAAAAATAAAAGTAAATTACTGAAAGTAAATTCCTGAAAAGTAAATTGCTGAAATTAAATAAAGTAAAAGTACAATAAAAGAAAATGCTGGGGGTTAGAGGATCAACTTTTATTTCTACTATTTTAGATATCTCCCTTAATATAATATATCAACTTGCGTGATAATTACCAACCAGCCATATAGGCGGTATCCTGATTAAGTCAAATTAATAATTAATTACCTACGACCAACCAGGCGGTATCCATACTTAGTCAGGTTAAAACCAATTTATAATTAATTTCCAACCGGCCAATATAGCGGTATCCTCATTAAGTCAGGTTTTAAATAGTTTATATTTTATATTTAAGGGAGATTAATCTAGATAGCAATAATAAAAGCTTTACCTTTTACCCCAGCAAGGGGGAGTTACCTCCTCATTGCTTGAAAAATAAAAACTGCAAAAGTAAAGAAAGAAAAGTTTTGTGCGTAAAAGTAAATTGCGGAAAGTAAAAACTGAAAAGTAAAGAAAAGAAAGTGCGAAAGCGGAAATTAATTACTGGAAGCTGTAAATAAACAAACAAGATACAATCTTCTTATTTATTCATTAGGAATTTCAAAGAAGAGAAATTTTGAATTTTACAAATGAAATGGCT
Organism: Zanthoxylum bungeanum; assembly: GCA_019454045.1. Classification (NCBI taxonomy): domain Eukaryota; kingdom Viridiplantae; phylum Streptophyta; class Magnoliopsida; order Sapindales; family Rutaceae; genus Zanthoxylum; species Zanthoxylum bungeanum. The sequence goes on along the minus strand of SKCR01011168.1, from coordinate 8,823 downwards.
TGGTATTTATAGGCAAAATTTTGCCTCAATCAAATCATCCATCAAATTCTTCACCAAATCCATTATTAATTTCTCCACTAATTACTCCACCAAATCCATTATTAATTGCTCCACTAATTTTCTTATCATGTTTGGTGGTGATTTGATAATTTTTATAATTTATTTATTAATTTATTTTTTGCTTTGAAAATGATTGAAAATGACTTTAATAATTATACACAACACACTTCTGGATGGTTCATCAATTTCGGTCATGAAATCTTCAGAATTCGAAATTATTTTGTCTTTAAAAGTTGTAGATCTTCGAGTCTTCTTTAATCTGTCACTTGAATCAGCTCACTCCGATATCGGAGTAAAAGGTTATGCCCAAAATACGACAGATGTGCAAAACTGGAATTTCCAAAACTACACTTTGTCAAAAACGCCCTTTCAAGTTTCCAATCTCCAAAATTAAAATATCAAGTCCAATAATTGCCCTTATTTGACCAATATTTCGTCCTAAATGATTTCATTGAGACCCGATATTATTTTATCTGCAAAATAAACTAAAACACATCAAAACGTTCATCAAACCCGAGAAACTAAACAAAATATTAAGTTAAAGGGGCGGTAAATATTGATATTTTTCCGCTCATCACACCCCCAAACCTAACATTTTGCTAGTCCTCGAGCAAAACAACAAAAAAAAAAAAAATTAAACTAAGCCACTTTCGTAGGGATCACGGTTGCATTTAGCGTATGCAACAAGCCTTTAAACCCCTAGGTGTCCCTAGTGGACGAGTTGTAGTCTCGTGAGAGTTTACATCAATGATACCCACAAACATTTTACAAAAGTAAAAAGGTAGTAAAACTAATGCACACAAAAGCAAAAAGACAAGAGAAAATAGAATAAAGAAAGTTAGTGACTAATTAGGTGAAACTTCTACTCCAAGTTACTAGTTGTTTTGTTTCTTTCTAAATTACCGAATAAGTAAATTCTCCGATTATATTTACCATTCTCCATATACACAGCCAACAAAATATTAAACAACTCATTTTTGCCCACAACAGTCATCAGTGCAGTTGAGAGAGAGTAATATTTTTGTCCTGAAGTTTTATCAGAATTCACACCTTTTGTAGCAATGGAATAATTTTTCTGATTTTTTTTCTTTTTTCCTATATTTTTATTTATATACAATACCTTCCATCTATTTAACGAGCTTTGGACCGGTGGCTCCTAAACCAGTTGGCTTTAGGGCACCAGGTGTTAAGACACCCCTACAGACTTAATTACTCAGACTTCAGATATATATATTTTTGCAGCATCTTTGATCCATGTAGCGAGCTTTGGGCCAGTGACTCCCAAACCAATTGGCTTTAGGGCACTAGGTGTTAAAACACCCTTACAGACTTAATAACTCGGATCTCAGACGTTTTTTTCTTTTTACTCCATCACTTTTTGAGATGCTTCCTCCAATTAAACTAGAGCACTGAATATTACAAACTTTTCAATTTTAGCTCATGTCCGTATGTTACTATGTATGTTGATAATACCTGCTAACTAAGCATATGAAGATCCATTTTAATCAGTATTATAGAGAAATCACAAATTAAATAATTCAAAAGGAAATAAACAAAAATTAACTTGTTTCGCTGGAGTGGAAACTCCTTACTCAGCTATTTCTTACCAATTTCACATTTTTAGTCAAAACAAAAACACAAAATATTTTTGTAATTTTTTCAATTTTTCAATTTTTTTTGTATTTTTCGAAAAATTTTGGACTAAAAAATAAAAACAACACACAACTAAAAAGATGATATTAATTAACTAATTCCCTCCCCCAAACCTAAATGAGACATTGTCCCCAATGTCTTAAACGGTAGAAGAAGAGTTTAGAAGATAATACCTGATTAGCTTAAATTCTACGGGAAATTAAAGGTTAAGATCCAGATTAATCCGACGCCTCTTACCACACAATCGTCCTCGGACCAATTTATCTTTGAAAGGATAGGGTCAACTTGTGGTTCATAGGCTAAGAGTTGGTCTATTAGATCCGGAGCAGTTCTGGCAGTAATAAAGATGAGTCTTTCAAAGGTTTTGACACGAACCCATTTCTTCGGGCATCATCAAGAAACACACAAAGAAAATCATAAAATCCATCAACATTAAATAGCCCAATTGGTTTCTGGTGTATGTTCAAGTTCGCCCAAGATAGCACTATAAAAATTCCTCCAATGTGCCCAAGCCACCTGGCAAAGCAATAAAAGCATCAGCACAGTTAATCATTTCTACCAGTCGTTTAGACATACCTGGCACGATCATTCCTCTCCGTTTGATGGTTCAATAAGATTTGCTTCTACAAGGGTTTTGGGATGATTCCCAAAACGTGACTGCCCCTCCTGTACAGCCTTTGAAACGATCCCCATTAGTCCAAGATTGCCTCTGCCATATGACCGGCGTAAACACACACGTATAACGCAAGCGCACGTATCGTTCAAGTAGTATAAAAATATCGATCCCACGAGGACTTAATTCCTACTATTGTTATTAATTATTGAATCTATTTATTTACAAATATCTAATTAGATGGAAAAGAAAATGATTGTTTGATTGGTTGAAAGTGGTTTTGCAAAATAAATAAAAAATAAAAAGACAAAAGAAAATACTAAGGAAAATAACAAAAGACACAAAGATCTAGGGTTGTGATCTTTCTAATATCTTTTAAAAGATGAAGTGATTATTTTATGTTTGTGTAATAAATCAGTTTACTAACCTTGAACACTAAATTATGTAAAAGCCTCTTCCGATGGTCAGACACAAATACCCAGTTTAACCCAATTGAACCATATGTCTATGTCAACCAAATTATCTGGATTCATTAAGTTTAAGTTCCAATTATGGCTACCCCCGCCCAACAGGTATATTCCTATCCTGTAAGGAAATCTATTAAAGGGTTATCTATCCTCAAGGAAGATCGTGGGCTATTAAGTCTAAGGCTGAAACCAAAATCCCTATGTCTAGTTCATTTTAGATTTACCACATCAATCTTATTGGTGATCAGACAACAAGAAGCATTAAGCTTAAGACTTAATAAGTAAACCTTTAATTACCCAAAACTAAAATAACCCCTTATAAACCGGTGATATTAAAATTCATCACAACCCCAGATAACTAACACATAACTAGGGCTAGTAACAACTTAAAAGTAAAAGACATAAAGTAAAACTGAAAAGTAAAATAAAATAAAATGCTAGGTAAAAGGAATTACTTTTACTACTACTAATTTAGATATCTCCCATAAAATAATATATAAACTTGTGATAATATTACCAACCGACCAATCTGGCGGTATCCTTTATTAGTCAGGTTTAAACCAGATTAAAATGAATTACCAACCGACCAATCTGGCGGTATCCTTTTTAAGTCAATATTTTAAATAGTGAATATATTATTTTTAAGGGAGATTAATCTAAATAGTAACAGTAAAAGAATTACCTTTCACCCTAACTAGGGAAGTTACCTTCTCATGGTAAATAGTAAAAACTGTAAAAAGTAAAAAGTAAAAATTAAATTACTATTATTACAAAACGTAATTAAAATTATTTACAAAAATAAAAACTAAAAATAAAAAAAAAACTAAAAAAAAAAAACTAAAGACTCTAGAGAGAGAAACTCTCTCTTTAGAAAGAATTTAAGAGAGAGGAAGGTGTGTTCAATTCTGAAATTCGAAGCTGAATTTATAGGCGCAGATGGGCATCTGGCGTCGCGACGCCAAGTCCTTTGGCGTCGCTACGCTGAAACAGTGATGCGTGGCACAATGACGTCTTGACACGTAACGATTCGGATAAGAGGATAAGGCGACACGTGGCGTGGCGGCTAAGACTTCAATTATTGAGATGACGTGGCGCTGACGTGGCAAGGCGGCTGAATCAATGTCGGCACCATAGGATTGCGACACGTGTCACGCTGTGATTGGCTGATGCTGACGTGGCATATTGACTCGGTTGACCATCTGATGTGGACGATGACGTGGCACTACGCGTGGCATAGTTGACTCGTTGACCGATGACATGGATGACACGTGGCACACGTGGCAATTGAAAGTGTCGGCACCGTAGGATGATGACACGTGGCACGGCGCACGTTAGCATATCGGATGTGATGGTGACACGTGGCACGACGCATTTTAGCAAAGTCAAACTTCTCAGATTCTGACTTGTGGACCCGGCGCATGTTAGCAGACTCCGTGCAAGTTAGACGTCGCGACACTGATGACTTAGGCGTCGCGACGCGGACAATTTACCGAAATGCCCCTTTTTGCCAATTTTTCCTGTTTTGCTCCAAATCACCTCCAGAATGTCCTGAAACTTTATTTATCTACAAAATAACACAAAACACATCAAAATATCACATAACTCAAGAAACTATAAATATATTAGGTTAAATGAGTGGGAAATAGTGATAGATTTATCACTCATCACACCCCCAAACCTAACATTTTGCTAGTCCTCGAGCAAAACATAGAATAAAATAATATAAATAAAATTTAACTAAGCCACTTTCGTAGGGATCACAGTTGCATTTAGCATATGCAACAAGCCTTTAAACCCCTAGGTGTCCCTAGTGGACGAGTTGTAGTCTCGTGAGGGTTTACATCAATGATACCCACAAACATTTTACAAAAGTAAAAAGGTAGTAAAACTAATGCACACAAAAGCAAAAAGACAAGAGAAAAGAGAATAAAGATGTTAGTGACTAATCAGGTGAAACTTCTACTCCAAGTTACTAGTTGTTTTATTTCATTCTAAATTACCAAATAAGTAAATTCTCCGATCATTTTTACCATTCTTCATAAACACAGCCAACATAATATTAAACAACTCATTTTTGTCCACAGCAGTCATAAGTGCAGTTGATAAGAGAGTAATATTTTTGTCCTAAAGTTCTATCAGATTTCACACCTTTTTGTAGCAATGGAATAATTTTTCTCATTTTTCTGATTTTTTCTTTGATTTTTCTCTATTTTTCTGATTTTTTCTTTGATTTTTCTCTATTTTTTATTTATATACAATATCTTCCATCTATGTAACGAGCGTTGGGTCGGTGGCTCCCAAACCAGTTGGTTTTAGGGCACCAGGTGTTAAGACACCCCTACAGACTTAATTACTCAGACTTCAGATATATATTTTTGCAGCATTTTTTATCCATGTAGCGAGCTTTGGGCCAGTGACTCCCAAACCAGTTGGTTTTAGGGCACTAGGTGTTAAAAGACCCTTACAGACTTAATAACTCGGATCTCAGAAGTTTTTTTTTTTTTTTTTACTCCACTGCTTTTTGAGATGCTTCCTCCAATTAAACTAGAGCACTGAATATTACAAACTTTTCAATTTTAGCTCATGTCCGTATGTTTCCATGTATGTTGATAATACCTGCCAACTAAGCATAAGAAGATCCATTTTAGTCAGTGTTAAGGAGAATTTACAAATTAAATAATTTAAAATGAAATAAACAAAAATTAATTGTTTCGAAAATAGGTTGGAGATACGTCTCAGGAGTGGAAACTCCTTACTCGGCTATCTCTTACCAATTCACCACCTTTATAGTCAAAAACAAAAACACAAAAAAACACAAAAATATTTTTGTAATTTTTGAAAAATTTTCAATTTTTTTGTATTTTTCGAAAAATTTGGAACAAAAACAAAAACAACATACAACTAAAATAAGATATTAATCAACTAATTCCTCCCCCAAACCTAAATGAGACATTGTCCCCATGTCTTAAACAGTAGAAGAAGAGTTTAGAAAATAATACCTGGTTAGCTGAAAATCTACAGGAAATTAAAGGTTAAGATCCAGATTAATCCGACGTCTCTTACCACGATCATCCTCGGACCAATTTATCTTTGAAATGATAGGGTCAACTTTTGGTTCATAGGCTATGAGTTGGTCAATTAGATCTGGAGCAGTTCTAGCAGTAAATAGGAGTTCTTTTAAAGGTTTTGATATGAACCCATTTCTCCGAGAATCATCAAGAAACACACAAAGAAAATCATAAAACCCATCAACGTTGTACAACCCAATTGGTTTCTGGTGTATGTTCAGGTTCGCCCAAGATAGTACAATAAAAATTTCCTCCAATGTGCCCAAGCCACCTGGCAAAGCAATAAAAGCATCAGCACGGTTAATCATTTCCACTAGTCGTTCAGACATACCTGGTACGATCAGTTCCTCTGTTTGATTGTTCAATAAGATTTGCCTCTGCCAAGGGTTTTGGGATGATTCCCAAAACGTGACTGCCTCCTTCCTGTGCGGCCTTTGAAACAATCCCCATTAGTCCAAGATTACCTCCGCCATATATTAGTGATATTTCTTGCAGCTAAGACTCGACCCAATTCTTGTGCTGCTTCTATGTATTGTGGTTTAGTACCAACAGTGCTACCGCAAAACACACAATGTTTTCAACTCGTCTTCTTGAAGTGGCTTCCATTTTTTTTTTTACTGGATGTCTTCAAAAGTGCAATGATGATTGAATTTATAATACCTGAAAAGGGTGAGTAAAAATAGCACAAGTATCTTGCAAAGGACGATTAGTAGCAAAATAGTAAAATAGATCGTGGATAGTCAACAAGATCTGGATCCTGTCGGAGAAAATAAAAGAAACAACAAAACAATCACAATTATTAGGAAAAGACAAAGAGATATAATATGTACAAGAATTTACAGCTTGATTAACGTCTATGCGTCAGGACAAGCTTCCCATCCAATTTTCTTATAAATTGGCAAACATGGTCTTTTTGAGTCAGATTCCCGAGACTTAACATTTGTCTATCTTTTGAAATTGTGTATGTAATTTGCGAATGACTATATGAACATATCCACTGGGATGCGTCTCAAGAGTCGAAGATATATCATCTAAAGACTCCTTACTCAAGCCATCCCTAATGAATTTATTTTGTCTTCGCGATTATCAGACACCATTCCTAAAGAACGACAACGAGTATTGCAATTCCATCGTGCACATTTGTAACAACACCCATTTGCTTAGCTCTTCGTTTCTTTGCATAGGTGCTTCTTCCAAAACCAGGCAGATGTGAAATAAAAGAGTCAGAAGAGTCACCTGCCAATCGGACTCGTGCTTCAATTACCCAACGAATATCATTAGGACACCATGGATTGTTAGTAACCTCATCCGTTCCAAGTGAACTCTGTATACTTTTATCAGAGATTTTTTGAGAGAGAAGGAAATTGCTTGTGAAGATTTGCGAGAGCTTCTTCCATCTTGAAATGTCTTAATCTGCAAAAACTAAACACACAAAATTAAATCACTCCAAATCACAATATATACAAAAATTGCATGGGTTGCCTCCCTGCGAGCGCTAAGTTTAAAGTCGTCAGCTAGACGTGACTTCTTGAACGTTAGGCTGGATCTGAAAGTGTGACACTTTCTTTTTGTCGCTCAAATGATTCTCCCCAGTAGTGCTTGACACGTTAACTGTTAACCTTGAATGTGTTGTTGGTGTTAGGATCCAGTAACTCAACAGCTCCATAAGGTAAAACCTGAGTGATCACAAATGGACCTGACCACCTAGATTTCAACTTTCCAGGGAAAAGTTTCAATCTTGAGTTGTACAACAACACCTGCTGCCTTGGTTCCAACTGTCTGTGCACTATTTTTCGGTCATGCCATTTTTTTGGTTTTTTCCTGTATAATTTGGCATTCTCATAAGCCTGTAAGCGAAATTCCTCCAATTCGTTAAGTTGGTGAAGTCTTTTCTCTCATGCAGCTTGTGAATCAAAATTTAACTTCTTCAGTGCCCAGTACGCCTTGTGTTCAAGCTCAACTGGTAGATGGCACGCTTTCCCAAACACCAATTGATATTGGGACATACCAATGGGTGTCTTGTAAGCTGTCCGGTAGGCCCATAATACATCATCTAGTTTTGTTGACCAGTCTCTCCTTGTTGATCCAACGGTCCTTTCTAGGATTCTCTTGATCTCCCTGTTTGAAACCTCAACCTGTCCATTTGACTGTGGATGGTAAGCAGTGGCAATTTGTGAGTAACTCCGTATTTGGATAGGAGTGCATCGAAGTATTTGTTGTAGAAATGAGAGCCACCATCACTGATAATTGCCCGAGGTGTTCCAAACCGAGTGAAAATGTTCTTTTTCAGGAATTTGATCACAACTTTTGAATCATTGGATGGCAGTGCAATTACTTCGACCCATTTGGAGACGTAATCTACAACAACCAGGATGTACAGATTTCCGAATGATGGAACAAAGGGTCCCATGAAATCAATACCCCATACATCAAATATTTCCACTTCTAGAATGTTTTGCAACGCTCCTTCGTTTCTCCTGGAAATATTTCCCATTCTCTGGCACCTGTCACATTGAAAAGCAAAAAGATAAGCATCTTTAAAAAGAGTGGGCTAGAACAAACCTGATTGTAGGACTTTGGCTGCAGTTTTGTTTCCGCTGAAGTGTCCGCCATATGGTGATGAATGACAATGTTGCAAAACACTGTTGATTTCCTCCTGTGGAACACATCGTCTCAGTAGTTGATCAGCACACACCGTTTGAACAGGTACGGTTCATCCCAGACATAGTGTTTGACTTCTTTGAAGAACTTTTTCCGTTGCTGAGTTGTCCATTCCAACGGCCATTTTCCTGTCACAATGTAGTTGACATAGTCAGCATACCAAGGGACTTCCTGTTGTTTCATGGCAAAAAGCTGTTCATCTGGAAAAGTTTCTTTGATTGACAATTCTTTGCCAGCTGTTTCTCTCCATTCTCGAGCCTCGATAGATGATCTGCCACCTGATTCTCTGTTCCTTTCCTGT
>SKCR01011167.1:0-21881 GCA_019454045.1 Zanthoxylum bungeanum | reverse complement strand
TTTTTTCATTTCAGTCCTCTAACTTTCAGTTTTGTCAATTCAGTCCTCTAACTTTCAATTTTTATCAATTCAAGGCTCCGTTATAAATTCACAATTACTGCTGCCAAAACGACGCCGTTTTCAATTTTTTTTTCGGAATTAAAAGAAAAATCTAAAAAAAAAAAAAAACTTCTCTGATTGATTCAGAGAAGGGGTGTTCCCCATCTCTTCCTTTTTTTTTTTTTTAGATTTTTATTTTAATTCTGAAAAAAATAAATGAAAACGGCGTCGTTTTGGCAGCAGTAACGGCGAATTTGTAACGGTGCCTTGAATTGACAAAAATTGAAAGTTATAGGACTGAATTGATAAAACTGAAAGTTAGAGGACTGAAATGAAAAAAACGTGAAAGTTAGAGGGTCAGTTTTGCATTTTTGCCTTCATTTTTTATAGGCAAAGCGACCCTCTAACTTTCATGTTTTTTCATTTAAGTCTGTTATAAATTCATCACTGTTGCTGCTAGAAATAACGGCAACAACAAAGTAAACGTACTTTGCCTGTTATTTAATTAATACACTCAATTAGAAAATATAGGCAGACAGAAGAAGTTAAAACAAAGTAAACGTACTATATTTGCATCTTCGAGCTATTTTTTGTCAAAAACACATATCACAAGTTCAATATGATTTTTTGTCAAAAAATTATAAAAATTATAACTAGTGCTAGTAACGAAGATATGTGTTTTTATAAGAGATTAAGATAATCAAATGTTTTACCTACTATATTTAGACTCGAATCGAATGATTCGATTGTGTTATTCTCCATCGAATCAAAATATGGAGAAAATCAACCATACAACGCGGTATCACATTTGATGTCATTTACTAAAATCTACCTCCGTTGTATGGTAGATTTTCTCCATCTTTTGAGTGGCATGATGACATTCTCGGATGATGTGGCATTACATTTGATGACAACCAATACTTTTGATTCGGTGCAATCGCATGTATTGTAATGTCTAACTATTAAGTTTTTACTAAATAAGTTGCGTATAATTATTTTCCACACTCGTCGCTAGTATCCACTGATCAACTGCAGTGTAAAATGTATCGTCTCGTGTTTTTTTTTTTTGAAGGATTGTAAATAACACAATCGAATCATTCGATTCAAGTCTAAATATAGTAGGTAAAACATTTGATTATCTTAATCTCTTATATAAATACATATCTTCGTTACTAGCACTAATTATAATTTTTTGACAAAAAGTCGCATTGAACTTGATATATGTGTTTTTGACAAAAAATAGCTCGAATATGCAAGCATAGTACATTTATTTTGCTTTAGCTTCCTCTGTCTGCTTATATTTTCTAATTGAGGGTATTAATTAAATAACAGGCAAAGTACGTTTACTTTGCTGTATCCACTGATCAACTGCAGTGTAAAATGTATCGTCTCGTGTTTTTTTTTTTTTGAAGGATTGTAAATAACACAATCGAATCATTCGATTCAAGTCTAAATATAGTAGGTAAAACATTTGATTATTGTAGGACACAGAACCTGGGCGACGCCGTTCCTAGGCTCGCGGCCTAGTTGGGAAGGATTACATAACATGGAGTCGCCACCCGGTGTGAACCGGGACAAAGATTTAAGGCCGCACTCACCCCTCGCAAGGGAAGACCTCAAACCGTTGGGTTCGGAATGGTCCCTTACTTATGTCACTTGTGATGAAAGGATTCATGTAATAATTTAAACAAGCTGAAGTAACACTTATTCCTAAGGGTATCATGCTTCTAAATTCACATTTATGAAATAAAATATGCGCCTAAATATACATGTATTTCACATATATCTTACATTTAAATTTGCATGCTTAACATATATCAAGATAGCAACTAACATACAACTTCACTTGCATATCGCATTCAGAAAAAAACACAAGCGCACATATTAACCATACAAGCACACATGGTAACCATACAAGCACACATATGGGCACTTTTCAAGTGGTACGTGGAATTGTGGCCCAAGTACAGACCGCACTACCGTCCATTCGGAATCGGCTACGGAATTTACGTCTGGGTTTCCATCCGATATACCGCAAGAAATAATGCTCAAATGTTATCATGACATAAGCATACGAATTGTGACACATTTGCATAAGAAAGATCAACTAATAGGCAATTATGCATGAATATAATAAGACAGACTCAGTTCAGTGTGTGTGCGTTCGTGTAGCGTTCGTAAACGCGTTCGAACGGAAATGAAACAGAATGCTCACGTTCGAGTAGCGTTCGTAAACGCGTTCGAACGGAAATGAAACTGAATGCTCACGTTCGAGTAGCGTCCGTAAACGCGTTCGAACGGAAATGAAACTGAATGCTCACGTTCGAGTAGCGTCCGTAAACGCGTTCGAACGGAGACGAGACAGAATGCTCACGTTCGAGTAGCGTTCGTAAACGCGTTCGAAAGGAGATGGGACAGAAAGCTCACGTTCGTATGGCGTTTGTTAACGCGTTCGAACGGATACGAGACCTGACACATAATAAGGTAAAAACACATGCGCGTTCGAGTTGCGTTCGTGAACGCGTTCGAACGGACACAGACCTGATGCAATACATGAACAGAAAGTAAAAAGGCGCGGCGAAACACTGCCGTAAAGGTGACCTTTTTGGGGCTCTTGATCTCCAAAGAGAGGACCTTTAGACCAACATGCTAAGCCCATCGCGTCATATCACACATGCAAGAATAGAACCAATCATATCAACCAAGTATGCCCGATTGAACGCATCTTACATCCAATCCGAACACACGTCAACCGGCGCGGCAAAGCATCGTGGTAAAGGGCTTTTAGCCCCTCCCCATAGGGGATCTCACAACACACTTACTAAGCCCATGCGCTCGATTGACTTATACATACAAAAATAAACAATATATTGAATTCAGAGAAAACTAAATAAACAAAAAGCAACACAACGAAAGAAAGATGGTGCCGTTTACCCAAACGGTACGTGGAGTTGTGGCCCGAGTACAGATCATATTACCGTCCATTCGGAATCGGCTATGAAATTTATGTCCGGGTTTCCATCCGATATACCGCGAGAGTTGACACATCTCTCATTCATCCAATACCCACAACATATTACATCTCATGATTCATGCATATTTATCTACTCAAAGACCACAACATGCATTCATAAACGACTCTCATGCGAATAGAATTCAATAAAAAAATGAATATAAACTAATAAAAAGGTACCCTCAGGTCTAACCTTTTAAATCACCTCTCGGATGTACGATACACGATCGTCGGAAGGGTGGATGCTCCGCAACTCTCCCGGTTCACTGGTTCACTGTTCTCGTTCGTTGTTCGGCCACTCAAGCTACTGTTCCGACTCCGTTTCGCTGTTGTCTCCTCTTTCTCTTTTGCTTACTGTTTTTGGGTGTCTTCTTCCTGTAATTTTTATGTGTGTTGTGTATGAGTTAGAGACTAGCTAGCTAGGGTTGAGAAGGTTGGTGAAGGGTTCTTTTTATAGGCAAAGGGGTTGGGCTTGACAAGGAAAGAGATTTGGCTAATTAAAGAGGGATTTGATTTGGTTTGGTTAAGGGAAGTCAAAGATTGAGGGGGGACAAATCTTGGCTAGATAGGGAATGTTGAATATTTGATTGGCTTGGATTAGGAATACAATATTTTAAGTTTGGGAATAATCTTATTAGATTGGGAATATAATTGGTTGATTGATTTTAACTTGGTATGATTATATTTTGATTTAGTATGTGATTTGTTTAATTTAGGCATGATTTTAGTTTAAGTTGGTAATTGTTTATTTTATGTTTGGTATATGTTTTATTTAATTAATTAATTTATTTAATTATTATAATTTAGTTAATGTTTTAATTAATATTTATTTATTTAAGTTGGGATGTGTTTTATGGGCTTTGGGGGGCTAATTGGGCTGGATGTGAGGCTAGCAGCAAAACCAGAATTACCGACACCGTTCGAACGCTTCCTCGAACGCGGCACGAACGCCCGCAATCCGTTTGACGTTCGAACGTAAACACGAACGCAGCACGAACGAAAACAGTGAACCTTGTTTATTCTGAATTTCCCCTTCCGATGTCCGTTTCCCGTGACCTCCGTACTTAAAAGGTAGTTGTCTCCAAATAAGACTCCTCATCGGGTTTATGCGTAAAAATACAGTGCCTACAGTCGCCCCCACTTTGATGGGACTTGTGTAATGTGCAACAGTGACAATCCTATCAAAGTTATGCAATGCATTTCTACTTACCTGGCTCGCCAGCTGCCACTTGACTTACCATGTGTTGAGTTGATTTGGGTGGTGAGGTGCTGCGACCTCTGGTACATTCCGAACCGTGTTGTGATGTGGTCCATTCCCGAACCGTTGCCGTGAGGTGGTACATTCCCGAACCGTTACCGTGAGGTGGTCCATTCCCGAACCGTCACTGTAAAGTGTTCATTCCCGAACTGTTACTGTGAGGTGTTCATTCTCGAACTGTTACTGTAAGGTGGTCCATTCCCGAACCGTGCTTCTATTTCTTAGAGTGCCATTCCCGGCTTGTTCATTCTTGAACTGTCCATTCCCGGACCATATCTCCATTCTCGGAGTGTCATTCTCGACTTGTTCATTCTTGAACTCTGCTCCATTCTTGGATTGCCATTCTCGGCTTGTTCATTCTTGAACTGTCCATTCCCGGACTATATCTCCATTCTCGGAGTGCCATTCTCGGCAGAACTGATCTGATGTAATATGGGCCTCGCCCCCGGAATGCCATGCCCGGCAATGCTGATACTGATGTAATGTGGGCCTCGACCCCGGGACTCATTCCCAAACTGTGTTTGATATGGGCCTCGACCCTGGGACTCATCCCCAAAACTGATGTTGAAGTGGGCCTCGGCCCCAACTGCTACTGACATGGGCCTCGCTCCCAGATTGATGCTGATGTGGGCCTCGACCCTCGGGATTCATCCCAAACTGTGTTTGATATGGGCCTCGACCCTGGGACTCATCCCCAAAACTGATGTTGAAGTGGGCCTCGGCCCCAACTGCTACTGACATGGGCCTCGCCCCCAGATTGATGCTGATGTGGGCCTCGACCCTCGGGATTCATCCCAAACTGTGTTTGATGTGGGCCTCGACCCTGGGACTCATCCCCAAAACTGATTGCTGAAGTGGGCCTCGCCCCCAGACTGATACTAATGTAGGCCTCGGCCCTGGAACTCATCCCCAAACTGATACTGATGATGTTGTACTATTGCTGCTTCTGGTTGGCTTGCATTTGACGCTTTCTCTTTTTCTCATTTGAAACCTGTTATTACAAAACAGAACAAACACAAAAAGGATGCAAATATGTTATGTGTATGTATGCATGCATGTTCCTATCCCGTCGGGTTATGTCTTCCATCAATCTTCTTGGTGACTGCTTAGTCTTCTTTTCCTCAGGCAAACCACTGCTTCAGTCTGTCTATGTTGATCGGCTCGGTGAACTAATTCCCTTCCAAGTCTGATAGTTTCACTGCCTCTATTTCCCAATTTCTGAATGTCTATCTTATCTTTTCTGTTTGCTTATTGCGAAGGTTCCCCGTGTTCATCACTGGATTCCATAATACCAAAGTTGAATACTTTTCTCAAATATACTCATATTGCAGAAGAGTTTCAGTGAAATGAACGTCTTTATTATTGTTGAGGAAAAGAGTTCGAACAAGTAACAAAATCAATGTCATTAAAAAAAACTAGATCAAATAGACTAGGAGGAACATCTCCATCATCCGCAACACTGCATTCTTCCTCGGCCTATGGTTCTTCACTGTCATCCATGTAAGAAGCTTGATGGTTGAGGACTTCTTTTCATGGGTTGGGTATTTTATGGGAATCTATGAGATCTTGAATTTCATGCCTGAGGCGGGTGCAGTTGTCGGTGTCATGGCCATGTAGCTGGTGGAAGTGACAATAAAGGTCCACATTTATGTGTGGTGGTGGGGGGTGCGGAAGTGGCTTGCCTTCTAAGGGTTTCAAGATTCCTTGTCCCTGTAACTTTTCAAATACCTTTGACAAAGGTCTACCAAGGTTGGAGAATTGCCGGTTCCTGATGGCGGCAACCTCGACAGTAGCGGGCTTAGTCTCAGAATATCCCCCAAAAGTCCGCCTATTCTGGCCATAGGACTTTCTATTTTCAGCCTCCTCTTCCTCAATGTCCATGACAGTTTCCCTCAACTGCCGAAAATCAGAAATCATCGAAGTCATCCTCCTCAGCTTGCCATAAATAGAGGGCTTGGTGCCCTTGATGATCATTTTGATCTGGTCCTTTTCTGAGGGCCGAGTCTGCATTTTCAGAAGCTGGCCTCTCCAGCGGTCTACATACTCCTTGAAGCTTTCTTCCGACTTCTGCTTAGTGTTCTCCAAATCACGGAGTGACAAGTCAATCTCTAAGTCCGTAACATATTGCTTTAGAAAAGCATCCGCTAGTTCCTTCCAATCTTCCTTAACCTTCTTTTCAAGGCTATGATACCATACTACGGGTGCCCCCTCGAGTGACATCCCGAACATCTTCTGTACTTGGCGCTGAGACATGCCAACTGAACTCATAACAGACACATACTGACGGAGATGCACCCTCGGATCTCCATTCCCATTGAACTTGGCCAAATCCGGCATCTTAAACTGCGCTGGTAACTGCTCCTCAAACTTCATTGTCTCATAATCTAGCAAATCTTCATTCTTACCCCTCATCTTGCGGGTAACGGATTCAACCTGATCCCTGAGTTTCTGTATCTCGGCCTGAGACCCAATCACTCTGTCTGTTGCATACTCTGCCATATCATCATCAAAAGCGGGGATATCATCCCCCAACCCATTCGGAGGCTCCTCGCGCCTTACATTCTCAGAATTTCCCCCAGCACGGGGCACAGCCATATTTGTCATGGCAGCAGTCAAGGCTTGCAACTGTTCAGTAATCTTGGCGAAGCCATTTTCCAACTGATCTATCCGGGATACCTCAGTATCTGATTCACTCATGTCTGTTCTCGGTATTTTGGTGAGTCTTCCTTTTTTTCTAACCCAACGGGAATCTATGATGGCTTTCAGAACACAGGGTTAACATGATGTATGTATGCATGATGTGCATAAGAAGTATATAACATATATTAAATCAAATAAAATTCTCAAACAAATCGGCCTATTATCATTTTAGAATCTTTCGGGCTAACTGTCATAAGAGTGAACCCGTCCCAGTTTAAATGGCCCAACGAGTTCATGTCTTATGGCAAAGAGCCCAACTAAATCCAAATGCTAATATTCCGAACACAATCATAAAATGGCCCATTGTTATTTAGAAGCCTTTTGGCCCAATAGTCATGAGATACGTTCTTGTCCCAGTTCAAATGGCCCAACAAGCCCATATCCCATGGCACATGGTCCAAACGGATCCAAACGACGATGTTCCCAAACACAAGCAAGATGATGCAAACATGACATAATAATTTTTACAAGTGGCCCATCAACATTTCAGAAGCTTTTGGCCTAATAGTCATAAGGTGCGAACTTGCCCCAGTTTAAATGGCCCAGCAAGCCCGCATTTCTGACAATAGTCCAACTGCATCCAAATGAGGATGGTCCACAAGCACATACTCAAGGAAATAATTGCTACTTTAGCCAACCCGGTCTATAGGTGGGTTAGTAAGAGTATAGACAAAGGCTCTCACCGGCGAAGGATGGCCCACAACTAGGTCTCCCCACTCTAGGGTTCGAGCGACCAAGTGAGCGCACCCTTTTTTATACACTAAGGTACGTGCCAATGAGCTATGGTGTGTGACGGACTGTCAAATGGATTTCCCGTTGTAGATCCCCCAGAGGGAAGGTGGAGCGAGGCTCACTTAAATACCCAAGCCTCTTAGGCTCTTATCGCTTGTTGTCAGGAATAAACAACGAGTCCTCCAAATTAGTCCATCACAAAGGCTACGAGTAGATGGCCATATAGGTGTCCTCACAGCTTTTCCTTCTAGAAAGGTAGTGAGTGAAGGAAGACACCAAACCATTACCTAGCCTCAAAGTGCCCTTGATTAAACCCTTACTTTATCCACTATAGACACGGTCAATTAAAACAAAATCCAAACATCACAAGTCAATATTTCGGGGCCAATTCTCTATCCCCAGTGGAGTCGCCAGACTGTAGGACACAGAACCTGGGCGACGCCGTTCCTAGGCTCGCGGCCTAGTTGGGAAGGATTACATAACATGGAGTCGCCACCCGGTGTGAACCGGGACAAAGATTTAAGGCCGCACTCACCCCTCGCAAGGGAAGACCTCAAACCGTTGGGTTCGGAATGGTCCCTTACTTATGTCACTTGTAATGAAATGATTCATGTAATAATTTAAACAAGCTGAAGTAACACTTATTCCTAAGGGTATCATGCTTATAAATTCACATTTATGAAATAAAATATGCGCCTAAATATACATGTATTTCACATATATTTTACATTTAAATTTGCATGCTTAACATATATCAAGATAGCAACTAACATAACAACTTCACTTGCATATCGCATTCAGAAAAAAACACAAGCGCATATTAACCATACAAGCACACATGGTAACCATACAAGCACACATATGGGCACTTTTCAAGTGGTACGTGGAATTGTGGCCCAAGTACAGACCGCACTACCGTCCATTCGGAATCGGCTACGGAATTTACGTCTGGGTTTCCATCCGATATACCGCAAGAAATAATGCTCAAATGTTATCATGACATAAGCATACGAATTGTGACACATTTGCATAAGAAAGATCAACTAATAGGCAATTATGCATGAATATAATAAGACAGACTCAGTTCAGTGTGTGTGCGTTCGTGTAGCGTTCGTAAACGCGTTCGAACGGAAATGAAACAGAATGCTCACGTTCGAGTAGCGTTCGTAAACGCGTTCGAACGGAAATGAAACTGAATGCTCACGTTCGAGTAGCGTCCGTAAACGCGTTCGAACGGAAATGAAAATGAATGCTCACGTTCGAGTAGCGTCGTAAAACGCGTTCGAACGGAGACGAGACAGAATGCTCACGTTCGAGTAGCGTTCGTAAACGCGTTCGAACGGAGATGGGACAGAAAGCTCACGTTCGTATGGCGTTTGTTAACGCGTTCGAACGGATACGAGACCTGACACATAATAAGGCAAAAACACATGCGCGTTCGAGTTGCGTTCGTGAACGCGTTCGAACGGACACGGACCTGATGCAATACATGAACAGAAAGTAAAAAGGCGCGGCGAAACAATGCCGTAAAGGTGACCTTTTTTGGGGCTCTTGATCTCCAAAGAGAGGACCTTTAGACCAACATGCTAAGCCCATTCGCGTCATATCACACATGCAAGAATAGAACCAATCATATCAACCAAGTATGCCCGATTGAACGCATCTTACATCCAATCCGAACACACGTCAACCGGCGCGGCAAAGCATCGTGGTAAAGGGCTTTTAGCCCCTCCCCATAGGGGATCTCACAACACACTTACTAAGCCCATGCGCTCGATTGACTTATACATACAAAAATAAACAATATTTGAATTCAAGAGAAAACTAAATAAACAAAAAGCAACACAACGAAAGAAAGATGGTGCCGTTTACCCAAGCGGTACGTGGAGTTGTGGCCCGAGTACAGATCATATTACCGTCCATTCGGAATCGGCTATGAAATTTATGTCCGGGTTTCCATCCGATATACCGCGAGAGTTGACACATCTCTCATTCATCCAATACCCACAACATATTACATCTCATGATTCATGCATATTTATCTACTCAAAGACCACAACATGCATTCATAAACGACTCTCATGCGAATAGAATTCAATAAAAAAATGAATATAAACTAATAAAAAGGTACCCTCAGGTCTAACCTTTTAAATCACCTCTCGGATGTACGATACACGATCGTCGGAAGGGTGGATGCTCCGCAACTCTCCCGGTTCACTGGTTCACTGTTCTCGTTCGTTGTTCGGCCACTCAAGCTAATGTTCCGACTCCGTTTCGCTGCTGTCTCCTCTTTCTCTTTTGCTTACTGTTTTTGGGTGTCTTCTTCCTGTAATTTTTATGTGTGTTGTGTATGAGTTAGGGACTAGCTAGCTAGGGTTGAGAAGGTTGGTGAAGGGTTCTTTTTATAGGCAAAGGGGTTGGGCTTGACAAGGAAAGAGATTTGGCTAATTGAAGAGGGATTTGATTTGGTTTGGTTAAGGGAAGTCAAAGATTGAGGGGGGACAAATCTTGGCTAGATAGGGAAGGTTGAATATTTGATTGGCTTGGATTAAGAATACAATATTTTAAGTTTGGGAATAATCTTATTAGATTGGGAATATGATTGATTTTAACTTGGTATGATTATATTTTGATTTAGTATGTGATTGTTTAATTTAGGCATGATTTTAGTTTAATTTGGTAATTGTTTATTTTATGTTTGGTATATGTTTTATTTAATTAATTAATTAATTTAATTATTATATTATTTAGTTAATGTTTT
Source organism: Zanthoxylum bungeanum (assembly GCA_019454045.1). Taxonomy (NCBI): domain Eukaryota; kingdom Viridiplantae; phylum Streptophyta; class Magnoliopsida; order Sapindales; family Rutaceae; genus Zanthoxylum; species Zanthoxylum bungeanum. The sequence goes on along the minus strand of SKCR01011167.1, from coordinate 11,378 downwards.
AATTAATATTTATTTATTTAAGTTGGGATGTGTTTTATGGGCTTTGGGGGGCTAATTGGGCTGGATGTGAGGCTAGCAGCAAAACCAGAATTACCGACACCGGTTCGAACGCTTCCTCGAACGCGGCACGAACGCCCGCAATCCGTTTGACGTTCGAACGTAAACACGAACGCAGCACGAACGAAAACAGTGAACCTTGTTTATTCTGAATTTCCCCTTCCGATGTCCGTTTCCCGTGACCTCCGTGACTTAAAAGGTAGTTGTCTCCAAATAAGACTCCTCATCGGGTTTATGCGTAAAAATGCAGTGCCTACAATTATCTTAATCTCTTATAATAAATACATATCTTCGTTACTAGCACTAATTATAATTTTTTGACAAAAAGTCGCATTGAACTTGATATATGTGTTTTTGACAAAAAAATAGCTCGAATATGCAAGCATAGTACATTTATTTTGCTTTAGCTTCCTCTGTCTGCTTATATTTTCTAATTGAGGGTATTAATTAAATAACAGGCAAAGTACGTTTACTTTGCTGTATCCACTGATCAACTGCAGTGTAAAATGTATCGTCTCGTGTTTTTTTTTTTTTTTTGAAGGATTGTAAATAACACAATCGAATCATTCGATTCAAGTCTAAATATAGTAGGTAAAACATTTGATTATCTTAATCTCTTATAATAAATACATATCTTCGTTACTAGCACTAATTATAATTTTTTGACAAAAAGTCGCATTGAACTTGATATATGTGTTTTTGACAAAAAAATAGCTCGAATATGCAAGCATAGTACATTTATTTTGCTTTAGCTTCCTCTGTCTGCTTATATTTTCTAATTGAGGGTATTAATTAAATAACAGGCAAAGTACGTTTACTTTGCTGTTGCCGTTATTTCTAGCAGCAACAATGATGAATTTATAACGGAGCCTTGAATTGACAAAAATTGAAAGTTATATGACTGAATTGATAAAACTGAAAGTTAATGGATTTAAATGAAAAAACATGAAAGTTAGAGAGTCACTTTTGCATTTTTGCCTTTTTTATATTACAAAACCCATCATCTTTGTAATATAATGGCACTATATAATATGATTGGAAAGAAAAAAAAAACTCCGTAACTTTCTTTTTGTTCATTTCGAAAGTTTGAAACGCTAATAAATAGTAGTATTTGACTTTGTTTGATATTATGACTAAAAAAATGTAGTGAATAAATGATAATTATTTTGATGACGATTAAAATTCAAAAAAATTTACTTTTACAAAATATTTTTTAAAAAAATCATGATTAAAAATCAAAACTTTTATTATTAACTAAATACTTAAAAAATCAAATCATAGAGCCAAATTTGTGAACAGACAGTCACACACCGAATCAACACTCCCCGAATAAAATAAAAATGGGTCAACCGGAAATCCGTCGCCCGATAACCCGACTAAGAAAAAGGGGTCAATTCATTCCACTGTCAAAAAACCATAAGGCTCTGTTTGTGGGGGGTTTTGGAGGGGAGGGGAGGGGAGGGGAGGGGAGAGATTATTTTAAATAATAGTTGTTTGGTTCAATTTTTTGGAGGGGAGGGGAGGGGAGGGGAGGGGAGCAAAATCCCTCCTAAGCCATTTTTGCTCCCCTCCAAAAGTGGGGGGTTTTGGAGGGGAGGAAAGTGAGCAATTAAATATTAAATGCATTGACTAAATTATCCCTACTTATACATTAAAATCAAAAATTATCTTAATTACAAATCTCTCTTATATTTGCTTCACCATTCAATCTTTTTATTCTCTTATTTTATATTTGTTTTATTTTATTTTTAATAACACGTATTATGTAGAGCTTTTAATTTTAATTTTATTATTTGTTTAATTTAAAGATAATATAAGCCTATATTGTTTTAAATTTATTTATAAATGGATAAGATAAAATAGTAAATTAGTTTTAAAATCTCTCTCCACTCTCTTTAACCCAAACATATATTTAATTAAAATCCTTTCCCTCCCCTCCCCTCCCCTCCCCTCCATCCTTGAACCAAACATAATTTATTAAAATCCTTCCCCTCCCCTCCCCTCCCATTTCCCCTCCATTAAAATCTCTCCCCTCCCCTCCCCTCCGTTGAACCAAACAGACCCTAAGGATAAAAAAAATCATTTTTATATAAAAGCCTAAATTCACCGCCTAAAAGTTCTCTTTTTATTTATTTTCTACCCTCGGTCTATCCATTTCGCTCCCTTCTCAAAACGTAATTGTATTCGTAGCTTTCACAAGCTCATGATTTCATGTACCCAGGTTTCGGTAAATTCCATGCTTTTGTTGTTACTTTGAGCTCCAATTTTTTTTCCCCTTTTTAAAAGCTTCTTCTTGCTCTTTTATGCTACGAAGTGTTTCTGGGTATGTAATTGTGTTACTAGGTTGCTTGCTTGAATAATTATTGAGAAATTGAGAAATTCAATTCAAGACTTGGATTTTCTGTGTTTTAGTTTTTTTTGGATCTTTTTTTTTAAGTCTGGTTGCTAATGAAACCAAGAAAAAGAAAATTAATGTGAGAGAATTGTCAATATTTTTTTGGAAAAAGATAGTTTTTAGTCAAAAAAAGCAAATTGTTTTGTCATCTTTAAGTATCTTGCTGAAATTGACCTTGATTGTTGTAGAAAAATAAGTGCTCATTGTATGCTTGTTTGTTGATTAGGTCCCTATTGAGTAAATGATCGGGTGCTTAGTTTAGAGACAATGGTGTTGGTAACCACCCATCAATTGCAGGTGAGTGTGGAAGACTTTAATTTGTACTTTATCCATTTATATGTGGGAACGTATGAGAAAAATAATTTATATGATGATTGTTCATGCTAAACTAGGCATCTTCTGTTCAGCTATAGGATGATAGACTCTTTTTCTTTATATTCATCCGGTATTTGTTACTTCATTCTTGTGAGTTGATGACGTGCTGTCTTGGATGTTCTCATGTTTGACACTTTCCTTTTCCATGTGGTGTGGGATTATATATTTGGGATTTAAGTAACTTTTGTTAGCTAAATCTGTACTTTTTTTTTTTTTTGTTTATTGGGTTTAAGGGTTCATATGTAGCATTTCCCTCAAGGTGTTTATCATGGAACAATGGGTTGACATTAAGGCGATGTGTAACAACAGTTCACATGGTTGGAAAAACAGAGCGGTGTTTATCATTGAAGCGCAACTCTTTTGTAAGGTGAGAAATGCCTTGTGAGGCATGTTTAATTGTCATCTCTTTTTTGTTAAAAACTTTGAAGTAACTGTTTGTTGATCTCTTGAGTATCTGCATCTGCTTTTGAATTTCCAAGTTAAGATCTGTTTTCGGTTATTTTAGTATACCGATATGCTTTTTGGAATCTATTTAACTAAATATATAATTGTTTCTCATTTCTCTAGTAGAGCAAGACTGTTTCCATTTTCATGTTGTTAAAATTCTCATGTATCTTCAACATATAAATTGAGATAATTATTTTCTGCAGTGTAGGGACTCCTCATGTTTGTGGAGTGAAAGTAAAATCTGTGAAGATTTCAGCATTTAAAGGCAGTGCTCAAAATGATGAATCAGGAGGCAGAGCAAGCAGATCAAAGATTCCCAAGAGTTCTGTTAAACTCTCTTATATTCCAAAAGAGAGCGAGGAGACTGTAACTGAGTCTTCAGAGACACATAATGTTCCGCTTTCATATGCCTCCAAAACAAATGAAACTATTGCAGGGTCCCCTGCTATACGTAAATTATTCAAGAAATGGTTAACGATGTTGCTTATACAATTACCAAGTGAAGAGGTAGATGAAGTTTTGGGAGAAGAGCAGCCTCCAAGGGAGATTGCAGAAACTAATACTAATAGTTGAAATTCATAACAAGGGAAGAGGTGAGACTCTAAAGGAAGCGTGGGCCAAATTTTGGGCTCTGGATGCAACAATAAAGATACCATTACTGATATTGTAAGTATGATCGTTTATCTGTGATTCTTTCTTCCTGTCTCTCTGTCTATCGGCATGCATGAATCATGATTTGCAGTGTATTCTTGCTCATTTGTGACATTACTAGGTGGACTCTATATTGATATCACATAAACATTACAAGATAGAAGACAGTAAGACACAGATCAAGGCACTCTTGACACGAATACTTTGCTTTACACAACACATTGTTCACAAAGATTAGTGTTTTTCCCACTTTAGCCTCCTTGCAGTTGAAATGTTTTTATTTCTTGACTTCTTTTTTGATTTAGATCATCTCCATTTTAATATTGTATATGCTATTTTGGGATAACACCGATTCAATCTGCTATTTGCTCAAGCATAATATAATTGTACGCAGTCGCAGCATCTTGCTGTTTTGTCTCACTGAGTGGAATTTGTGTGACAAAAAAATTTGAATCGCAGCTATGCTTTTCTAAGCAAGAAAAATAGGAAGACCATAATAGTCACTCCTGATTTGCAATTTTAAAATATATTTGCATAATTTAGCTCCATAATCTGCAGTGCCAACCTTTAGCACATTGGAATTATTAATATGATTGGTGTCCAACCATTCATTACTAATTGCCTTATTTGGATAATATGCGCACATCACTGTTTTAATTGTTCTGCTGCTAATTGTTTTGCTGTATTTTGCAGTGTACCATTGTTCCTGGAAGTTAATATTATTTTGGGCCAGAAGTTTCAAAGGAGTTGATACCTCTGTGGATATTTGGACCCCTAATTGTTACTCTTTACATCAACATGTTTCGATGGTTGTGTGCACTCTACGTCTTCAGCTTCAAGCAGACGGTTAAAGTAATAAAGAATGTACCGACGGCCTGTAACTATTTGCAAAAGGGAAGCTCAAAGAAGATGTAAGAGCTCGTCTATGGGATCCAATCAATAACTTGGATAAAAAAGAACTACTATTAGGAAAAATCTGAAAGAATTTCAAGAGTGGCTAACAGAGAGGTACCTGGATTTCGTGGAATCAATCTGGCCACATTATTGTAGAACCATCAGATTCCTGAAAAGGGCTCATCTGATATAGGTATGGGATTATGACTAGAGAAAAGTCTTGGCTTAGTAAAGATTGAAATTAGAGTTCTCTGAAATTGTTATGGCTGAAATTTCGAGTCAGCTGGATTTCCCCATTTTAGACCTGGGGTAGAAAGGAGGAAATTGTGTTGGTTCTTCATATCCTGGGCAAACCAAGGATGAAACCGAAAGATTTCTCTGATAAATGTAATTTTTCCTGTAATGCGATGTCTTATCCTTGCTTGAGCATTGAGGCGCTTGTTATTTGTTTGTTATTAAGTTGTTACGGAGGTTGTATACTGAAATGAAGGTTAATTCCATCTCAGAATTATAAATGGACATTCATTTGCATTTTAAGAGGATTGTAAAAACTAAACAGCCTTAGTAGCTTGTTTTTTTTTTTTTTTTTTTTTTTTTTTTTTTTTTTTTTTATACATTATCGGTGCCTCCATCAATAAGTAACCATTAATGAATGCTGGATTTGTTGATTTTAGTAATGTGTGATGTTATATTTTAGCAATTGAATAGTAGTAGTACATTGGGCCCTGTGATCGCCAATCTCGAAGGGGCAATGCAATGCTTCAAAGAAATTGGAAACTTTACTCGGCTTTTTAAAACACCAGTTCATGAGATTAGAAAAGGGTTATAAATGAGAAGAAAAATATCAAAAAGAAGAGGATCAGTGAGAGCCAGAGGCCCATACAACCCGAAGAATTGTCCAAAAATCACCAGCTTGAAACCTACAAAAGAAATAAATAATACAAAAACAAAGAACAAGCCGCTCTCATACTTTACTTCAAAGTTGAAATAAAAAATAAAATACCCATAACCTCAATTTCTCCGAATTCCTCAATATTCCCGCATTTTCCTTCCCTTGTCTAATGAATTTCTCATTTGGGTGTTTTTAATTTTTCTTCAATTCCAATGGATATGAGTTAAAATCTACTAAAATAGATAGACTAGTTAAAATTTTAGTACGCTGGGCTGCTTGTTATTTTGTTTTCATATTACATGGCTGTTAAATTTTGTTCTTCTTCACTCTCTTGCGTGGCCAATTCTTTTTCTTCTCCTCTTAAATCCAGAATAAGTTCCAAGGTATGTTTATTTCCCTTCGATTATTTCCACTCAATTACTTGCTCTCTAATTTTTTTCACATGAAATTTCAACAGCTAAGGATGTTTCTATCTGTTTTTTTTTTCTTTTCTTCGGTTGTGGGGGGCCTGGGGGCTGTAGTATAACTGGGTAGTGAACTAGCGATGATATGAAAATGCTGCTATTATGCTTTTGTCAGCAGGCTGCTGGTTTTTTCAAGTTTATCATGAAAGCTCCTTGCTTAAAAGTTAAGATTCAAAATAGGACCTGGTAGTTTTTTTGTAGAGACCATTGAGATTTTTCTATCTTTATCCTCTGCTGATTCAACAGAACAAGCAGAATTTTGTGGCTCTTGCATCTTGGTTTCTCTTCCAGGTCTATTCTAAGGGAGCATAAGATAAGTACAAACAACTTAAAATATAGTTTTATGTAGAATGTGGCCAGTTTACAAATTTTGAATGGCTTAAGTTCAGCACAACTATATCATGGAAACTGTAAACTTTGCTTTGCCCATTTGATTCTTACTTTATTTTCCGGATTCTGTTTGTTGTATTGTTTAGTTACTTCCATTCAGTTGCTATCCATTCGATACACCATGCAATATTTGGATTGAAGATGTCTCATTAGCTGGAAAAGTGTCTCTTATTTTGTAATCTTTTAACTCTCATGTTTTGATGCTCAGATGACCTTATCACAGAGACCATATGACAGGCTGCAATTTGATGCTCTTCTGCTTCAAAATTCTAAAGGTAACTGTCATCATGTGTTGAATAATTTTCAAAGCTTTAAACTTTGTCTTTAGTTTTATTACTGGCTTCAATTTGATTCTGAGATGCTGTTGATAATAGGAACCAGTCCTTTATGCTAATCTCCGTGTTTACTTTAAAAAAAATAAAAAAATCTCCCTGTTTGGATTCCAATCAGCAATTTGTTTTCAGTTATTTCTCTGTTTTGAAGTTAGATTTTTACTATTGCTGCACATGTTATTGCTGCATTAAATATTCTTATAATGTTTTCCTTATGGTGTTTTGAGTAGTCAAGTCACGCCACTTCATATATGGACTGCTGAAGTTACAGGGAGGTTTTCAAAAGAGGCCAAATGAATTATTTGCTATTTCTGAAGATCAATCAGAATACATTGAGATCAATCCTGATACTCTGGATCAAGAAAGTCAGCATTCTAATTTGGAAGACATCTCTTTGTCCGGCAGTCCATCTATCCATTATGAGGGAAGCAATGGAAAACCTGGTTTAATATCATTTTATAATCGTCCATATAAAAGAGAAGACAAGAGCAGTGTATCCACTGTGAAAAAGAGTCAGGGCAGCCTAGTATGGCTTGTTGGTCCTACTGTCCTAGTGGCCTCTTTCATTTTCCCCTCACTTTATCTGCGCAAGATAATTTCTATGGTATTTGAGGACTCCCTACTGACAGGTGAATGAACTTTCTTATGTTGATGTGGCTTCTTGTTCTTGTTTTATTTTATTATTTATTTTTCCAAGGAAGTAATTCCATCTGACTAGCCTCAAATCACAAACATTGTATTCTTTCCACACATTTACATTTCTGAACATTGTTTTGCTTTTATACCTGGAGTTAATTTGTTTTCTTCTCTAAACTGCCCTTTGTTTTGCATCTGCAGATTTCTTGATATTGTTCTTCACAGAAGCTCTTTTCTACTGTGGTGTTGCGGTTTTTCTTCTGCTAATAGACCGTCTCAGGAGGCCTATTGGGTCATTTTCTGCCGCAAATGATAATGGAGCCCTGTATCCTCAATTAGGACAGCGGATCTCTTCTGTCGCTGCTCTGGTACTCAGTCTTATAATCCCTATGGTGACTATGGGCTTGGTCTGGCCATGGACTGGCCCTGCAGCTTCTGCTACTCTTGCTCCTTATCTGGTTGGTATTGTTGTGCAATTTGCATTTGAGCAGTATGCAAGATATCAGAAGTCACCTTCATGGCCCGTCATTCCAGTTATTTTTCAAGTAAGCGCATAACTTTTTCTGACAACCCACTTCCCTTGGGACATCTTTGTTTGGTTAGGAGAACAAAGAAAAATTAAAGCTTATCATTTATGATATTTTTCCTTTTTTAATTGCTTTATGTTAACCAATTCCTAGACAAGCATAGTTCATGTCAATACATTTATTGTGTCATCTATGATACCAATTTTCAACTTCTGTGGATATTTGCTTGGATTGGCTAAAAGGCTCAAACTGTCTGTTTATCATTCTTTTTACCTTTTTTTTAAACCAAGAGCAACTCTATTAAATCTCCCTTTATAGCCTATGATAGATGTGTCAGAAAGGGGCACAGTTTTGATTTGGTTCGTATACCTCTGTATTGAAAAGAATTTTGATCCTTTACAGGTGTACAGATTGCACCAATTGAATAGAGCTGCGCAACTAGTGACAGCCCTGTCATTTACAGTGAGAGGAGCTGAACTGACCTCACATAACTTGGCAATAAATAACTCTTTGGGTGCGCTATTGAATGTCCTTCAGCTCCTTGGTGTCATCTGCATTTGGTCACTCTCAAGCTTCCTAATGAGGTTTTTTCCTCCCACTGCCTCGAGTACTCAGTGAGGCATGAACTTTTGACTTATCCTTTGTTAGAATTATCTTCTTGCTTTATGGAGCAGAATATGCAATTTCAGATTATTTAAAGAACTTGGGGGTCTGATTCTTTTTGCGGTTGGTTCTGCTTGGCCAAGAAATGGAACTGTGGTTATCAAAGTCAAAGCATCTAAGTTGTCTGAAATTTTTTTAAAAGGCTGCTGCAGGATTATTTTGATGAATATGTACAAGCCAGAGAGAAAGAAAAATGATAACTTCCATGCTTCTATTTTTGCAGGTTTTTATGAGTCAAAATGCTGGGCAACACTTAATTTCTATCATATCCATTGTCGTTTGTAAATTTTTCTCGCTGTTATAGATGATCATATTTAGAAAATTTTCTTCAATCATCTTTAGAATGGTTAAAAACATGTGAAACTGCTGAAGTAGAATTTTTTAGCTTCTTTCAATCTACTGGATTTTTTGAATCAAAATGAACTGTTAAAATTGTTTGCTGTATATATCTTTTAGTTGGTCATATCCTTGGATGAATGCTAGCAGCTAAGTGCCATAAGAGTATTAATTATAAATAGTTATATCCTTAACTTTCCATGAAGCCATCGGTTCTCTTCTTCCGAGATATTTTCATGTCGCAATTTTTGTTATTATTATTATTATTTATTTTTTTAAACCATCAATAATGTACCTTCTTCTTTGGGTGCATAGTATGTCCATTGTGTGACTGTCTTCTTCCCATTTTGACCTTAGAAGTTATGATATGTTGAACAAAACCGTCTTGTGTTTCTGTTTCAATACCAGAGTAGATAGTGTTTGATAGAAAAGACACTGAGATTAGGTAGGTGGGAAAATTCTCTTGGAATGATACATTAGTCTAAATCAAGCTGTATTACATTCCATTTTATTAGTGGCAGCGAGTCTTTTTCACATAGAAAATGTCTCTTTGGGTTCACTGAATAAGAGGAAGATGTGCTGAGAATGTCAAATGTTATTTCAAAATCGAATTTGATGGCTTCAAAGAAAGCAGGATGTGGACAAATTATGCAAAACATGAATGAAGATGTTTCTGACTCATTGAGCACATGTTGCATGTGGGGAGAAAGAGGAGTGAAAAAGCAAAAGGGATGAAGATGCTTCTGACTCAATTACATGTTTCTCAGCAAAAGCCAAAAGTAAATTGCAACTTGCAAGCACTTTTCGGTTATGCACTTTGTTTCCTTGTCCATGTAATTTTGGGGGACATTGGATGTTCGGCCATGTTGGATTGTTAGTTGCCTCTGCTTCAAATCCTGAGATGTTAAACAAAGGTTAAATAAAAGAAAAAGAAATGGGTTTTTATTGAACTTGAAAGCTCAGCAATTCGCAATTCTGAATTGTCTATCAAAGAATATGCAGTTGATGAAATTAACCACTTTGTCCTCACTTGTTTGGGTTCTGTATCAACAGAATCATTTAATTACTCTTTTGAATCTGAAGATTCCTCTTAATAGAACTTCTGCTCTCCTTTCTATAGACACTAATTCGTCCATGAATTTTCTTTGATTAGTAACAACCAAAAGCTCACATGGGCTTGCCCAATAATGGGCTTCATATGATTTTAATAAAGATGTTGAATGTAAATTGGATTGGGGTTGTTTTGTTTTCTTTGTTTTCTTGCACTATTTAAATTTGTATTAGGTAGTTTTGGTTGAGAGAGAAGAAAATAGTCATCTAAATTTTCAATCATAATATCCTTAGAAAGTCAAATCATACTTGATCTTCTGGAGCAATCTTAATGGATTTTCATATATTCTTCTTGGTACAATATTTTTTTTGGAAACATTGAAAATCTCACCGTCAAACTATATGATTCGGATTTAAATGGAATAAGTAAACCCTTATAAAAAAAATATATCTCTGAACTCGAACCCAATACTTCTATAATATGCTAATGACTTGTTTATATAATCAGGTAGATACATCCAATCTAAACATTCCACCAAAGTAAAAAGCTTAGAGAGGTCCCACTTTTCTAGTGGGTTTGCCTCAAAACTTTTTATATCTATTTTTCAACAATTGTCATCGCTCTTTCTTATCTCCCATACAATTCCCAATCCCACAAGATATTAGATAATGCTTCAAATATTCCATAATTGGCTTGAGATGAAAAAAGGAGAAAATAACATCCTTTTAGCAAACACTGATTTAATATTTGATTATTTGGTAAAGGAAAAGACTGCTAACTTGTGACAATTTTGTGGTTACTAAAACTTAACAACTGTTAATGCATCATTAATTTATAAAACTTTCCATTCAACATCATTTGGTAGCCATACTATTTAAACTCCATGTTTTTATCATAATATCAATTGCAGTTTAAACCCTTGTGAGTCTCTTATGATAATTCCCTCTTAACTCCTATTCCATTTCTTGTTACCTTTTACATTTGCTGATTCTTGCTACCTCCATGCATTCAACATGGGGTGATACTGAATCTTTGGAATACAGTATCTGATACTTAAATTTGAAATCTTTTCTGGGTTATATTTTTTTTCCCCAAAATGGGCAGAATTCAAATGTCTCATATCATGCTGCTTTGTGTAACACTTGTTGCTATTCTTGCTGATGCTCTTGGAGGTAACTCAAGAGATTCCTTCTGGCTTTTGAGAATCAAACAAGAACTCACTGATCCTATAGGAGTTCTTGGAAACTGGTCTGCAAGAGCCCATGTAT
>SKCR01011166.1:0-21875 GCA_019454045.1 Zanthoxylum bungeanum | reverse complement strand
GCCTCTGCAGGGAATGGGCCCGCTGAAGGAGGAAGAAAGCCCAGGGTGAGTAGAATTGCAGATGCTGTGGACAGCATGGGACCACACGCGGATATTGCTGAGCTGGGGAAAATTGTTGGGAGTCAGTTATGCTTGGATGGACCTATAAAACAGGAGGAGAAAGGCGAGAAGGGCATGCATTTTGGAATGAAGAATCAGGAAGGGCAGGAAGCAGATATCGAGTAGGGAGGGGCCAGCTCAGGAAGGGCCGGGGTAGCGATCGTCTTCGTTACTTTTGGGAGAGGATCGATCCAGTTAATTTCACTCTTCTTGTTATGTATTTCTTTATTACAAAACATGGCAGAATAGTGATTGTATTGAACTTCTTAATATTCCAAACAGTAATACAAATATCAATTACAACTTTAGTTCCATCTGTTGATTTTGCGTGAATATCACAAAACAATACCGGCAAAGTCTTTGCACCTCTTGAGCTCATTAACAACATCAGGGAACTCAACAACTTCCATCTCTATGGATTTCTCCTTCTCTCTCTACTTCGATCTCTCTCTCCCCCTTTCTCATTTCTCGATTTTTCTAATTCTTCTCCTCTCTGTTTTTTTTGTTGTACACAGTGTGTGTGTTTTAAATGAATAGGTGTGTGTATGAATATTACACGTGTATTTGTAGATAAACAATAATAATAATAATAATAATAATAATAATAATAATAATAATAATAACAATAAAGAAAAATCTAGATTTATCTAGACTAATTTAATAAATTTCAAATTAATCCCTCAAGCTTAATTTAATATAAACTTATAATTAATTTCATGAAAAATTTCCCATTTTACTTAAAAAAAATAAACCTTGCGTTCAGACGCAGCCTCACGTGCAAAATAAAATATACACAACACGCTAAAATACCCCGGGATGTTACACATCACTAGTCAAACACTTACTTTTTGGTGATAGAAGTTAGTGAAGATTATGATGGCTTGTAAAACACATTACCTTATTTTAATTGATGTGTGATAGACCTTTACTAACTTTGGAAATTTGGTATTAGGTTACTTGATTTTGGAAATCAAAAACACATCACTCACTCTCTCATTTTTCCACCAAGGCCGAATCCTCTCCCCTCTTATTCTCTCAAATTGGCGTGAACCTAGGGTTCATAGTTGATGATTTTTGCTACAAAAATCTTGTTTGCTAGCACATCAAAGGAGTCAACAAAGGTGTTAGGGACACTTACCCCTTGAGTTTGGAATTTAAAAGAGGGCTTGGAGCACTTCTCAAGGAGGCAAAATTTTTGTATTCTCTATATCCACCTATCCGCTCAATGTAAGTATTTTCCGCAAACTTACTTTGTTTATTCACACAAATTTTATGCTTAATAGATCATTGGCATGTTCTAGGAGAACCCAACATATACAATACTCCATTACCAAAGATTAAAAAAGATTTAAAAGAAATTAAAAAGAACCAAAAGAAGAAAACTTAAAATGAAAGAAGGAGAGAGTTCTAAAAAAGAAAGTTCTAGTAGTGATTTGTAATGGAAAATCAAATAGAAGAATTAATATTTGATTTACAAGAATTAAAAATTGAACCTAAGGTTTTTACAGATGAAATAGGACAAGTTGGAGGACCATATGAAATTAAAAGAGAAAAGGGTAAATGATCCAGAAGCTAGTACTTCTAAAAATACAAAATATAAAAGAGGAAAAAGATATTTGAATGATGCGGCATATCGAGGCATTATAAACACAAATAAAGAATTAAAAGGAGGAGATTGGGCAAGCCAATTTATACCGAAATATTCGGATGAAAAACCAATACCCCCAAATAGGATGTATTTAAATTTAGATTGTGAAATAGATACAAAAGGAGCCCTCCTTGAATGGGGAAAATCCATGGAATATTTCTTTATCTTTTTTGGTGAAGAAGAAACAAGCGAAACTAAGTATGAAATATTACATTGATGAGCGGAACATATATCACTATTTACCGCCCCTTTGACCTAATATTTTGTATAGTTTCCCGAGTTTTATGAACCTTTTGATGTGTTTTTATTTATTTTACAGATAAAATAAAATAGGGACTCAATGGAATCATTCACGATGAAATATAGAACAAATAAGGTTCTGCGCAATTTACATATTTTGGCCATAAATATCTACTCCGATATCGGATTGAGGTGATTCAAGTTCCAGATTAAAGAAGACTTAAAGATTTACAACTTTGACGTTCATAATAATTTCGAATTCTGACGTTTGCATGACCGAAATTGATTAAATATCTAGAAGTGTGTTATGTGTAATTATTAAAGTCATTTTCAAAACAAAAAAAATAAAATAAAGTAAAAAAATGAAAATTGTCAAACTTCCACCAACATGCTTGCATGTTTGGTGGAGGATTTGGTGTCATGTTTGGTACCATATTTGGTGGAGAAATTGGTGGAGAAATTTGTGGAGAAATTGGTGGAGGTGAAATTTTACCTATAAATACCAAACCATTTCATTTGTAAATTTAATATTTTCCTTGGTTTTTTGAATAAGAATTAAGGATTGTATCTTGTGTGTTTTCTTTAGTAGTTTTGTAATGTATTTTTATTTTTATTTTTAGTAGTAATAATAGTTTGTGTGTTTTTACTTTCTTTTATGTTTCGTAGTTAATTTCCACTGGGGGAAGGGTGAAACCTTTAATATGATAAGGTAGATTAATCTCACTTAATTTATAATATGAAAATTGTAATTTAATAATATGGATTAAAGTTGATACCGCCTTAATGGCTGATTTTATTACTTTGACATAATGTGACACCACCTATATGGTCGGTCTTTAGGTGACAGATGATTACCGCCTATATGGCTGTTTTATGAAAAAATAATAACACCACCTTTATGGCTGGTGTGGGACACAGAACTTGACGACGCTGTTCTAGGCTCGCGGCCTAGTTGGGAGTACAGAATAGTCCGCGGGGAACTAAACCGGAGAAATAACATGAAGTCGCCACCCGGTGTGAACCGGGACAAAGATTTAAGGCCGCACTCGCCCCTTGCAAGGGAAGACCTCAAACCGTTGGGTTCAGAATGGTCCCTTACTTATGTCACTTGTGATGATATGATTTGTACAATAAACTAACCGAATCTACTCAATGTATATGCTCAAGGGTCACTTAGGTCTAATATGCATTCGTCAAAATAACTCCTAATCTAAGTTTGCATGCTTGGAAGTAAGTCTTTAAATGGAAAACACACAATGAGCACATTGAACCATTAAACCAAAATAAACAAATAACTATTTAAACATAAACATGCATAAAAATAACGTAATCATGCTTTGAAAATAAATAATAAACTAGGCTAATGCATTATTTAAACAATAAATATCCTACGAACTACATCATGCTCAAATACATGTTTGGATGAAACGAAATATGTATCTCTCAAGTGGTACATGGCATTGTATCCCGATTACAAACCGCACTACCGTCCATTCGGATTCGGCTACGGAATTTATGTCCGGGTTTCCATCCGATATACCACAAAAGGGAACACATATTCCATCCATCCAACATTCACATCATGCCTCAACAAACGACTCTCATGCGATAATATTTTAAAATAAATAAAATAAACGAAAGATAATAAATAAAAAGGTGCACTCAGGTCTAACCTCTTTTGTCGTCTCACGAAAGCGCGTTACACGGCCGTTGGAAGGGTGGATGATCTGCAACTCTTCCGGTTCACTAACTCAACATCTTTCCTCGCTGTTTTGCTGTTTGGTTTGCTGTTTTCACTCCGTTTTGCTGCTGTTTTAAGGGTATTTTCTTGTCACTATTTTGGGTTAATTCGGGGACTGTTTTGGGTTAATTCAGGGACTATTTTCTGGGCAGTTTCTGGGCAGTTTAGTGTTGATTTATTGCGACAGTTTGCTGGCAGTGCTGGGGGCTATGTCTCAGCAATTTGAGAGTGAGGGGCGTTGAAGGCTTGTGGGCTGAGTGGCTAAGGGGTCGTTGATGCGCTGTGTTGAGGCAGTGTGTTGGAGCTGATCGTGAGGGCGTGCGTGAAGCTGTGATTGTGAGCGTGCAGGGTGAGGGTTACGTGTTGATGCAAGAGAGTTGCTTGTGGCTTTGAGTGTGGTGCGTGGCTGAAGGAGTGGTTAGCGTGAAGGCAGGGGACTTTATGCGTGTGCGTTAAGGGGCTTCAAGGCGTGATGGGCTGATGACTGATGGGTGAAGTGTGGTGCGTGGTTGGGTGAGTGGAGTTGGCGAGAGGTAGTGGATTGAAGGCAGTGGCTGGGCAGCAGGTGTGTTGCTGAGTGGTTATGTGAAGGTATGGCTGTTGTGGAAGGTGATTGGCGTGAACTGGACAAGGTCCCGTAAATGAGTAAGGGCTGACCTGTGAGCTGGGCGCTAGGTGATACGTGCGTGCTGTGAGTGGGCTTGTCTGTGGCGTTTAGCGTGAAGAGGCTGGGGCTATTGGTGCGTTTTCTGGTTGGAGGGACGTGAGCTGGGTTTATTGTTCATTCACTCGATGGACATGGGTCTTCACGTGGCTTTGTTTGCTAGGGTTTTATTGTTTGTGTCATGGAGAGAAGGTAAGAGTGAGGGACGTGAAGATAAAAAGAAGCATTAGGGTTTCATCTTTGTGAAGGGGCTGCGTGAGTGGTTCGGTGGCTTTCGTTAAAGGACTGGTGAGGGTTGCGTGTTGGCTAGGGTTGCGCTGAATGGGGCTGATGCGTGAGAGAAGAGAGAGGGTGAAGCTCATGGTTATTTTCTTTGTGTTTTTTTGTGAGAGTGAGCCAGAAACCTAGGGTTAGATTTGTGTAGTTTATATATAGAGGGAATGTAGGGTTTGCAAGGTTTTGTGCATGGTTTTGAAAGGAAATAAAATTTAATTAATATTAGGTATATTTAATTTGATTATTTAAGGCAAGAAATATGTAATTTAGGTGGTGAATTATTTAAATTAGGTGATTGATTTAATTTAATTTGGTAGGTGATTTTTAAATTTTGGAAATGATTAATTTAATTTTGGAATTTGATTTAATTTAATTAGGTTTAATAATTAGATTTAGTTTTAATTAAATTTCAATTTAGTTATTTAATTTGTTTTGATTTATTTTAGTTTAATTGTATTTTAATTTACTTTAAATTAGTTAACTTTAATTTAATTTAATTTAATTTGTGACATGTATTTTAAAGGTTTTAATTATTTAATTTGTGAGATGTGATTTAATGGGTTTGGTGTGTTTTAAAATAGAGGTCCAACAAGCAAACCCGAAGCGAAACAAGCGAGTTAAATCTGACAAAATGCTAATTTCCAACTTTACCCTTCCAACGTCCGTTTCCCGCGGTTTTCACAACTAAAGAGGTAGTGTCTCCATACGAGACTCATCATCGGGCTTATATGCAAAAAAAGCAGTGCCTACAATCGCCCCCACTTTGATGGTACTTGTGCAGTGTGTGGCAATGACAATCCTATCAAAGTACGTGCAATGCATTTTTACTTATCTGGCTCGCCAGCTGCCACCTGACTTGCCTGCTGCTTTGAACTGAGTTGATATGGTGGCGAGGTGCCTCGACCCCTGGGATTTGTTCCCGAACCACCGAATGTGAACCGTGTTGATGATGTAGTGGGTCCTCGACCCTGGGACGCATCCCGAAACTACAACTGATGATGCAGTGGGCCCTCGACCCTGGGACGCATCCCAGAACTGCAACTGACAACGGGGGCACCTCGACCCTGGGCACCTCGACCCAATATCGCTGACAAAGTGGGCCTCGCCCTCGAACTGATGATGTAGTGGGCACCTCGACCTGGAACTACAACCGAAAACGGGGGCACCTCGACCCTGGGCACCTCGACCCAACACCGCTGACAATAGGGACCTCACCCTCGAACTGATGATGTAGTGGGCACCTCGACCCGGAATTATAACCGACAACGGGGGCACCTCGATCCTAGGTACCTCGACCCAACACCGCTGACAATAGGGACCTCGCCCTCGAACTGATGATGTAGTGGGCACCTCGACCCGGAACTACAACCGACAACGGGGGCACCTCGACCCTGGGCACCTCGACCCAACACCGCTGACAATAGGGACCTCGCCCTCGAACTGATGATGTAGTGAGTCCTCGACCCTGAACTGGTACTGAAGTGGGCCTCGCCCCCAGACTGACACTGATGTTGGCCTCGCCCCAAACTGATATGGGGCTCGCCCCAAACTGATACTAGTGTGGGCCTCGCCCTGGGACTCATCCCCAAGCTGATATTGATGTAGCCCTCACCCCAGATTGATACTGATATGGGCCTCGCCCCCAGACTGATACTGATGTGGGCCTCGCCCCTAGACTGACACTGATGTGGGCCTCGCCCCAAACTGATATGGACCTCGCCCCAAACTGATACTAATGTGGGCCTCGTCCCCAGATTGATGCTGATGTGAGCCTCGCCCCCAGACTGAAACTGATGTGGGCCTCGCCCCAAACTGATATGGGTCTCGCCCCAAACTGATACTAATGTGGGCCTCGCCCCAAACTGATGTGGGCCTCGCCCCAAACTGATACTGATATGGGTCTCGCCCCCATACTGATACTGATGTGGGCCTCGGCCCTGGACTCATCCCCAAAACTGATGCTGATGCTGATGTAATGGTTCATTCCTGAACTGTACTGTATGAGATGGTCCATTCCTGAACCGTTACTGTGAGGTGGTCCATTCCCGAACCATGTTGTGAGGTGATCCATTCCCGAACCGTGCTCCATTATCGGAGTGTCATTCCCGGCTTTTGTTCATTCCCGAACTCTGCTCCATTCTCGGAGTGCCATTCTCGGCTTGTTCATTCTCGAACTATACTGAATGTGGGCTTTATTCCAAGAGTGCCATACCCGACAAAACCGATGCTGTGTCTCCATACCCGGAGTGCTACTGTAATAACTCCATCCCTGGAGTGCCGTACCTGGCAAAACTGATCTGATATCTCTATATCCAGAGTGCCGTACCTGGCAGAACTGATCTGATATCTCTATATCCAGAGTGGCGTACCTGGCAGAACTGATACTGAACCAATGTGGGCCTCGCCCCCAGAATGCCATACCCGGCAGAACTAATACTGAACCAATGTGGGTCTCACCTCCAGAATGCCATACCCGGCAAAACTGATGCTGATAATAATGTGGGCTTCGCCCTATGATTCATTCCTGGATTCATTCTAAAACTTTGACAGCGTGGGCCTCGGCCCTGGGATTCATTCCCGGATTCATTCTAAAACTCTGTTGATGTGGGCCTCGGCCCTGGGATTCATTCCTGGATTCATTCCAAACCTCTGCTGATGTGGGCCTCGACCCTGGGATTTATTCCCGAAACTGATGATGCTATGTTGTTATTTCTGGTGGGCTTGTCTTTGCCGCTCTCTCTTTTTCTTCTTTTGAAACCTGTGAATATAAAACAAAACAAACACAAAAAGGGAATGCAAAATATGTTACGTGTATGCATGCATGAATGAATTTCCTATTCCGTTGGGTTAGGTCTTCCGCCAGTTCTCCAGGTGATTGCTTAGTCTTCTCTCTGGTCTCATGACTCAATATCTTGTTATGTCCATGATTCACGACGTGGTAGACTTGTCTCCCCCAGTCTTGGTTTAGCTTTCTCCTCTCCGCTGTTTGTACTTGGTCAAGATGAGCCACATGGTGGGGCCTTCTATACCATCACACTATATTACAAGCTATGAAATAGTCCCCATAATTATACATATTATCGTCCTCAAGGAATGCTCAGTAATGAAACCAGAGAACATTCAAAACACTCAATGCAACTCAAATCTAAGTTTTTGAATAAATGATCTATGCAGACTCAAAGTGTGTGTGTGCAAAGGTTCTTTCACAGCTTGATCCTTAAGCAAGCCAACTCAATGATTTCGTTTCAAAAATCGGGATCGATGGGTCAAACCGACCTAGATGTCTCAATTATATTCTGCAATTGCTTTTTCGTGCTCAATGTGGTATGATTTCATAGCCGATTCCGAATGGACGGTAGTATGATCTATACTCGGGATACAACTCCACGTACCACTTGAGTAAACGACACATTCTTTTGTTTTATGTTGCTTTGATTTATTTATTTTTCGTTATTTGAATTCTGCATGTTACTTTTGTATGTATGATACAATCGAGCACATGGGCTTAGTAAGTCGGATTAAAATCCCCTATTTGGAGGGGTTAAAATCCTTTACCATGATGCTTTGCCGCGCCGATTAACGTATATTCGGTTGAATGTAAGATGTGTTCAATCGGGTATACGAAGTCTAAGGTTATTGTCTTTATTTTATATGCATTGAGATAAGCGCATGTGCTTAGTAAGTGCGATGAAAGGTCCTCTAATTGAAGAGGTTAAAATCCTTTGCCACGATGCTTCACCGCGCCTCGTATTTCGCTATTTGCTTTTTATGTATGTATTGTGTCACATTTTGTGCATCATGTCTGTTCCCGTTCGAACGCGTTATCGAACGCTATACGAACGCGAACCTTCTGTTTCCCATTCGAACGCGTTTTACAAACGCTACTCGAACGCGCATGCATTTTGTTTCATCAGGTCTGGATCCATTCGAACGCGTTATCGAACGCTATACGAACGCGAACCTTCTGTTTCCCGTTCGAACGCGTTTTACAAACGCTACTCGAACGCGCATGCATTTTGTATCATCAGGTCTTGTACCATTCGAACGCGTTATCAAATGCTACACGAATGCGAACCTTCTGTTTACCGTTCGAACGCGTTTACGAACGCTACACGAATGCGCACACTCTGAACTAAGTCTGTCTCATCATATTTCATGCACAATTGCCTTTTGGGTGATCTACCTTGCATTATGTAGCCAATCATATTATTTGTATTCCTGCATTTATCCATTCGATGTGTTCTTGGGATGATATTCAAGCATGATTAGGCTGTTAGCATGTTATTTGGTTAATATGTTCATGAGATAGTACTCAAGCATGATTAGGTTGTTCTTAGTTTTCCCTATCATATGATTGAGAAATGTTCATGAGATTGCCATGTGATGTTGCATGTTGTGATGATTAATTTCATGCATGTGGATTTAGAAGCATGATACTCTTGGAAATAAATGTTACTTAGGCCTGATTAAATTATTACACAAATCCTTTCATTACAAGTGACATAAGTAAGGGACCATTCCGAACCCAACGGTTTGAGGTCTTCCCTTGCGTCTTCCAACTTCCAAGGCCGCTATTCCACTTCCGAAAGGAAGGGGAATAGAATAAGGCCTTTACCAACAAATAAGGGTGAGTGCGGCCTTATTAAAGGTGGATCCCCTAACCCCAGCATTTTATTTTTATTCTAGGGAAGTGATGAAGCACAATATTCACATGCTTAATAATAGATTTAATTATATTATGTTTAATGCTTTGGTTTGTTTATTGAATCTTAAGTTTAATGCTTCTTGTTGCCTGATCACCAATAATATTGATGTGGTAAACTTAAAATGAACTTGGAAAAGAGATTTTAGGTTTCAGCCTTAGATTCAATAGCTCACGATCTCATCCTGGGGTAAATGTCTCTTAGGTAGATTTCCTTACAGGATAGGAATATACCTGTCGGGCGGGGGTAGCCACAATTGGAACTTGAACTTAATGAATTCAGGTAACTTGGTTAACATGAGATGAGTGTTTGCATCTAACCATCGGAAGAGGCTTTTGCATATCTTCGTGTTCCAGGTTAGCAAAAAGTGGTGAAATTGGACATTTAAGTTATGAATGTGATAAGAAAAAAGTGAGAGCATTATTTGAAGACTATAAAGAAATAGAATCAGAATTAAGTGAAATTGATTTAGAATATCTGAATAATTCAGAAGAATTAGAAATATTTGAAATATATTCTGAGAGTAATTCAGAAAAAGAAGAATAAAAATATCTAAAATTCAGATTAATGAATATGATTCTGAGATTATAAATCTAGATGAAAATATTGATTTTCATGAAAAAGAAGAAAATTCTAAAGAAAATTCAATTGGAGCAACTTTTGATAATAAAAAGATTGCAAAAATTGAAAAATTAGAGTTAAGTCTAAAACATCCATCCAGTCTTATGACAAAATTAAAAGGAATGTATGTTAGACAAAAAATAATAATTCATGAATATCAAGTTTTCGAGAAGAGTATTGAAATTTCTCATACTAAAGGAAATAGAAAATTAAATTTAAATGAAATCTTAAGGAAAATACCTCCAAAAAGAGAGAAAAAAAATACAATATGTTTACCTAGTTGGTATTCAAATATTATTTAAATCTTTATTTAAAGAAGGAATAGACAGTCCAATCTTGATAAGTCTATTTGATGAAAGATTTTATAATATAAAAGGCGCACATTTAGGAACAGTTGAAGGGAATTTAGCATATAAAAAATTATTATTCATCTGTTATCCTAAATATTGTATTAATCTCAAAGATAAAAACTTAATGATGCCTTAAGTCTACATTTCGAATTACTTAAAGATAGATTTCTTAAACTAGGAAATAGAGTAATGAGTATTTATTACTCTGCACTATTTTCATTAAGCAACACCAATTATGGTGAAATATATTCTAACAAACCTTTTATTGAAATAAAGGATGAATGTTTAGACATTAGTAAGGTAAGAGAACCACTCCTACAAGAAATAGCTGTACTAGAAAATTATCACATAAAATTTGGAAACATTCATGCTTTAACATAAGGATCATCTTCAAGGAAAGAAATTTTTATGCAATATAAAAATAATGAGTTAATAGTTTCAAAAAGACATAGTTTCGATAAATTGGTTAAAAAACCTAGCATTAGAAGACCGAGTATAGATATCCCTATAAGAAGTGACAATCTTTTAAATGTTAAAAGACATGCACCCATTCTAAGAGTATATGGAGAGTACTTTAATGGTATTGAATACATAAAAGGATCATATATTCTTATAGATACTGGAGCAAGTAATTGTCATATAGCAAAAGATAGGAACATCTGTTTACAAACAGAATTCGATGGAACAATCTTTACTTGTAATCAAAGTGCCATTGTACCTTTGATCTTACAAGGAAAAAGAATAGATATCCCATGTTATGTAGATGATGAAATGGCAGGAGGAACATATCATGCTCTTCTAGGAAATTCATTCCTCGGTTCATTAGAAGAATTTAAAATAACCAAAGAAGATTTTGATTCAAAACAAATGGTGATGAAATATTTTGTCCCAAAGAACGAAGTTAATGCAACAAACGATAAACTTTCCTATATCTGTTTATATCCAAATTAGATTTTTAGAAATAAATATAACAACTTGTGCTTTGATTGATACATGATCAGAAATAACTTTAATAAGTTAATATTTTTTGGAAAGATTGGAAATAAATAGGAAAACCTATTACAATAAAAGGAATAACTGGAAATTCCAGTATTAATGAATATGAACAAAACTTCCTAATAGTTTTAGGCAGTAAGATTGTTATTATTAAACATGTATATGCTTTTAATAATCTTGAAGTCGATATTCTACTTGGAAATGATTTTATACCTCAATTTGCACAATATGAACAAACTTTATATATGATTACACTCAAAGCCCCTTGTGGTCATTTACTTAAAATTCCTAGAGAATTTAAACCATCCGTAGTTCAGCCAGCACCACGTGGTGATCAATGGGAAAAACCTGGGTTAAAAACATTAACCAACTATACTTGTAAACGTGTACAATGTCTAGAAGAGACCAATATCATATTAGAAGATGTTAAAAGGGCAATAAAGTCAAACTATGGAGACAATCCGATAGAAAAATAGGATATTCAAAAAGAATATGCAGAAATGAAATTGTTAGATCCAACATCAATTATAATACTCAGACCTATGGTTTATAATCAAGAGGATAAAGATGACTTTAATGTACAAATAAATAGTAAAAGTAAACACATCAGTCATGCCTTTACGGTAAGAAATCATGCTGAAATAAAAGAGAAAAAAACCAGAATGATTATAAATTATAAAGAATTAAATAAAGCTACACAATTTGATGGGTATTTTATACCTAATAAAAATGTATTAATAAATCTTTCTAAAGGCAAAAAATACTATTTAAAATTCGATTGCAAATCTGGATTTCGGCAAATAAAATTAAAACCTGAATCAGTGCCATTAACGTCATTTAGTACACTTAATGGTTATTATAAATAACTAGTATTACCTTTCGGACTTAAAAATGCACCACAAATCTATCAAAGAAAAATGGATAAAATCTTTAGTACTAACAATAATTTATTGTTAGTATATGTAGATGACATTTTAGTCTGCTCTAATACATATGATGATCATATAAAACATTTAAAAATATTTTCTACAATATGTAAAGAAAATGGAATCTATAATGAAACAAAATTTTATAGCTCAATCAAAGTACTAATTTAGTGACTTAGATAAAATTTTCCGAGCATTAGCGGAAATTTAAGGATGACTTACTGGGCCTAATTTTAGATTCAAAACCTAATTAGTATTATACTACAAGTGGGCCTTAATCAACAAAATTTAGTAAACTAGCCCATTTTGAGCCCAAATTCTAGTTTTAATATATAGAAAGGCCTACAAAATTCATAAGAAAACTAAGGAAAATTTAAAAGAACCAAAAGTCATCATTTACCCCCTTGGCCGAAAAAATAGGAGAAGAAAGAAAAGAATTGTCATTTTTCCTTGCAAAATTTCAAGATAACCAAGACTAACCCATGTCAAATCAAGCTTAGGAAGAAGGAAATGAAGCTTGACGAACTTAATAGTGAATAAATATTGAATACAAGGTAAGGGAAACTTGACCCAAATATTGATTTGTTGAATTTTGATGATTTGGTGATTGTGTTATGTTGTTAGCTTGGATTGATGATGATTGGTTGATTATTGGATTAAGAAATGAATGCTTGTAAGAAACCCCCAAATTATAAAAATCCCTAAGCATGAAACTAAGTTAAAGTATATGGGATGGTTATGAGATAGTGTTAGAGGATGTAATTGCTGATATTTTGTGTGTTTATTATGGTTAAGGCTTGAGTAGGGTTGTGTAATCTCAGGGTAATGATGGAGTTGATTTGAGTCCAGAGAAACAGCCTTGCATCGAGACGCGCACACCCAACATCGTGATGCGTACTGGGAAATTATCTTTGATGTTGTTCTGGAATGTGGGAGTCACGACGCTGAAGGACTAGTATCGAGAGAGGGGACTCATTATCTCGACCCAATTTGGTGGAAGTCACGACGAGCATCGCTTAACATCGCGACGCATGAGGGAGTCGCGACTCCCAACCCTTGCGTCGTGACACAGAGAACAAAGGTGGCTACTACCTCACTTGATGGGGTGAGCGTCGCGACGCCAATGATCGGTGTCGCTACGGGTGACTAGATTTTCAAGATCAAATTTTATCAATTCCAGTTTTATCCTAAAAGTATAGGGGCACTCTAAGGGTTTCATATAAGTGTGTGAACACACAATAAGTCATGCCATAAGAATAGAACATCAACCATGTATTGTATATACATTTCTATTTATTAGAAGAGAACTAATAATTTCTTTGACATTAGATCGACGTCAAGACGCTCAGAGATCACCTACACCTAGAACCACACCAGACTTACCGTAGCATTGTGAGTGGAGTACTTATTTTGAGTTTTTACATTTTGAGTAGAGAATTTATTTTCTCGAATATTAAGGAGTTTTATCGAAAGTTTATTGAAACACTGATTTCTGATGACTTGAAATATTTATTTAAAAAAATGATTTCAAAGTGTTATTTTCATGATTTCAGAGGCATGTGGGAAAAACCCACATCAGGTGTAACTTGTGGAATTGACGGATATTTCATGTGCACATATGAAGCAGAACTAGGGGGACAGTGATACATAACACCCCTAGATCCTAGATTTTCCGGGTTAGGGGAAGGCGATACGTAACGCCCCTATACCCTAAATTCAGGGACATGATAGTGGCATGCATTGGGGGACGACGATACGTAACGCCTGAAGACCACTAGTTTAGGCGTATGGGGGGACGACAATACGTAACGCCCCTATGCGTCAAGGTTTTATAATTCTTAAGAGGTTTTCAGACCAATGACTTTATGAAATGATTTTTTCACATATTTTTGAAAGAAAGATATGATTTCAGATTTATGAATTTAGAAAGACAGTTATTTGTTACGAGATTTCGACACAAGTGTTTTTAACATTATTTTCTAGTTTTATAGCTCCGCTCACAGAAATCTTTTGGACTCACCCCCCACTCTCCAGTTTTGCAAGACCTTTTGTTGGTGAACCACCACTACCTTTTGGAGACATGGATCATGGACATGAGTAATGCTGCAGTCACTGGCCATAGTGGTCCATCATGTCAGCCCTACATTCATATAGAATGTAGTTTGTATTTTTGGTTTCTTTTGATGTATGACATGCATATGATTGTATAAAGTACTCGGTTATTACATTTCATTGTGGTTATATAGTAAAACATTTTATGATTGTGTGTGTTAAATCAATGGTATAGTAAAGAGTTATTAAGACAAGAAAATGAGAAATTCTACTATTTAGTCAGAGGCTTAGGTGACAGTGAAATCTGTCATCTGCCGGTAATATTTCCAGATTGAGAATGTTACAAAATTGGTATCAAAGCCAGATATGTGGGAATAGTGACTGCAGTGAGAGAGTAATGTCTTATATATGTAGTATGCCTGAGGTATTAATATATAAGAGGCTGTCTCTCTGATATCCTTGTCCCGAGGTATGTCTCATTTTTTAAATGTAATTTCCTTAGAATGAAATTGATCGCTTTTCTTTCTTGATTGATTATATATCATGCCACCCAAAGGTAAAACCGGAGTGAGAGGTAGACCCAGGCGTGGTAGAGCGCCCCAGGGCGTAGATCCAGACCAGAGATCAAAGGAACCTTCCACTGAGCCAGATAGAGGACAGAGGGTGGAATCCGTACATGAGGGTTATATAGGGGATGCTAGGGGAAGACCAGTGGGTCAGAATGATGATGCAGTAGCTACGGGTTTGCAGCAGATTCATTGATCAGTAGAAGCTTTGGTCCAGTTGATTGCACGAAAACAGCAGCCTATGAACGAGGGCTGCAGATCCCATAGCTCTAATTTCACCCCACCCTTAGGACTTTCAGTGGCTCACCAGACAACAGTTTCGCCAGCTAGGCCGAATCTTACCGCTTTCCAAAAGGACCTTTTACTGTACCTCATGAAATACCTCCGATGACATATCCACCACTACAGTGATAGAAGTTTCCAGTCTCTTTACATGACTTTCAGAAGCTACATCCAATCACATTCTCAGGAGTAGAGTCTTTCTCCGACCCATGCAGATTTATTGAGGAGTCAGACCACATATGTACCGCTTTAGGATGTTCATCGTTGAGGACGGTGGAATTAGTCAGTTTTCGGTTAAGAGATGTAGCCTACACTTGGTTTATGGATTTTTGAGACAATCGACGACATGGTGCTTCCCCATTGGTGTGGGCTGAGTTTAGTGCGGCATTTTTATCCCATTTCCTACCACATAGTATTAGGGATGCTAGAGCTCGAGAGTTTGAGCAGTTAGTCCATGGGGATCAGATGATGGTTCCTCATTACAATCTACAATTTACTCGACTGTCCCGGTACGCCCCATATTTGTTTAGTACTGAAGAAATGAAGGTGGAGAGATTTGTCAATGGGCTTCGGAGTTATCTATTTCGGTCCATCCACTTCACAAATACTACCACTTATATCCAGGTTTTGGATGCCGCCCTTCGATTTGAGGCGAGAGTTAGAGAAATGCAGACAGAGAGGGAGTCTCGGAAGAAGTCAAGATCAAAGGAGAAGGCTAGACCACATCAGAGTGACCTAGGGAGACAACAGAAAATATCAACCCATCCAATTACAAGCCGAGATATGGGCCTGACTCAGGGAGGTTCAGATCACAGACCTGCCCAGAGTGTTACGTCTCGTGCGGGTTCTTCTACATTTGTGGCCCAGCTGGGGTGGGGTTTTCTGATAAGTGCGACCTATGGACGATCTCTTCCTGAAGTTTATTGGTTTAAGGGTAGAGGTTGTTACCGATGCGGGCAGATGGGTCACCTGAAGAGGGATTGTCCAGTACCGGCAGACCAGTTGCCACCTTCCAGTGCTAATCCGTCGGCACCCCAATCGCAGCCTAGTAGGAGTATGAGGGAGATGGAGTAGAGAACAATGGGCAGATGTCAGATAGAAGGAGGAAGAGGACAAACTTTAGGTGACCGAGGATAGGTTGTACCAGCAGAGCTCATGGTAGGGTATATACTCCCACACCCCCAGGATGCTCAGACATCTAATGCAGTCATCACAAGTATATTATTCATCAGTTCAGTATATGCTAGAGTGTTGTTTGATTCAGGTGCTACTCATTCCTTCGTATCCTTGTATTTTGTGACCCACTTGGGTAGAGGTACAGAGCCATTGGATTCACCCCTCATTATAGCTACACCTGTAGGAGACCCTATAGAGGTTACACAGAGGGTGAAAGCTTGTCCATTTCATGTTAATGGACACATGTATCACGTTGATTTGATTGTGTTGAACATTTTGGGTTTCGATGTCATTTTAGGGATGGATTGGTTAGCTACGCATCACGTAGTATTAGACTGCGAGGAGAAAACTGTTATGTTACATATATCTGACCAAACAATTAAAGTTTATCAAGGGGATAAGAGTATAGTACCTCACAAATTAATATTGGCAATGCAAGCATTTAAGCTTCTACGAAGGAAACATGTGGGTTACTTAGCCTATGTGATAGATAGAAGAATGGAAGTAAAGTGCATTAAATAGATTCCGGTGGTAAGAGAATATCCTGATGTTTTTCCAGATGAGTTTCTAGGCTTACCACATGACAGAGAGATTGAATTCTGTATAGACGTAGTACCAGACACACAACCTATATGATTCCTCCATATGGGATGGCTCCTGCAGAACTCAAGGAATTGAAGGCATAGTTGCAAGATTTGCTGGATAAGGGTTTTATTCGCCCCAACATGTCTCCATGGGGTGCCTCGATATTATTCGTAAAGAAGAAAGATGAGACACTTCGGTTGTGTATAGACTACCAGTAACTGAATAAGGTGACAATCAAGAATAAATATCCATTACCAATGATTGATGACTTGTTTGATTAGTTGCAGGGGGCGCAATGCTTCTCAAAGATTGATCTTCGGTCATGATATCATCAATTGAAGATTAAAGAAAGTGATGCACTGAAGACAAACTTTCTGACCAGATACGGGCATTACAATTTTTTGGTAATGTCTTTTGGCCTAACTAATGCCCCCGTATCTTTCATAGACCTGATGAATATGGTGTTCAGACCCTTCCTAAATCGATTTGTGATAGTTTTCATTGATGACATTGTGGTGTACTCATATAGTCAACAAGAGCATGTAGAGCATTTGCACCAGATGTCAGAGACACTGAGGGAACATAAGTTATATGCCAAGCTCTCAAAGTGTGAGTTTTGGTTGACTAGTGTGGTATTTTTGGGGCATGTGGTGTCGAAAGAAGGAATCAGTATAGATGCCCCGAAGGTAGAAGCCATTCAGAATTGGCACCGACCTATCAGTGTGACAGAGATTCATAGTTTCTTGGGGTTAATAGGATACTATCGAAGATTCGTGGAAAAATTCTATATAATAGCTACTCCATTAACACTGTTGACATAAAAGAATGTAAAGTTTGAGTGGACAAAAACCTGTGAAAAGAGCTTTCAAGAACTTAAACGGCAGTTGACTACAGCTCTTGTTTTAGCCTTGCCGACGGGATCAGAAGGGTTTGTGATGCCTCAATGGGATTAGGATGTGTGCTAATGAAAAAAAAGGGAAAGTTATTGCCTATGCTTCCAGACAACTAAAGCCCTATGAACAGAGCTATCCCGCTCATGATTTAGAAATGGCGGCGATAATCTATGACTTGAAGATATGACATCATTACTTGTACGGTGAAAAGTTTGAGATTTTCACTGATCATAAGAGTCTCAAGTATATCTAGAGTCAAAAGGATCTTAACTTGAGGCATAGGCGATGGATTGAATTATAAATGATTATGATTGTTCGATCCGTTATCACCCTGGCAAGGCTAATGTGGTAGCTGATGCCTTAAGAAGGAAATCCATGGTAAGTTTAGCTAATTTTCTGATTGAAAAGTGGCATCCGGTTAGACAGATGCATAAATGTATTATAGAGGGAGTAAGTTTCCAAATAAGAACTCAGGGAGCATCGCTAGTGTTGTGGTTTTAGCACGGACGCAGCGGAAGCTTGCGGTTCGGGGAAATTGTAACTTTAAAAACTTTTAAAATTACCAAATAAATTATTCAATATCCAATCTAAATAATTCATTCATATTTCACTTTAACATATTTATTCAATATCAAATAACGACATAAATAGGTTAGAAACATCGCGAAACTTTATGAAAATATTTTTCCTTAAAATGGCATAAAACACGTTTTTGTCCGAACAGACCAACCAATACACATGGGGCTACCCAGGTCAGATCCAATAGTACTTGGGCAATTCATGGGCTGCCCAAACAGTGACCAATTCACTGTTTGGACATCGGACACCCGATAAGCTCAGAACTCACCCGGTAACGCTGTTTTTCACTCTTTTCGCATATTTCAACTATGAAATAATTTTCGGCAATTGTTCCAATGTCCAAAACACATCCAATACATTTATACAACATAATTTTCATCACCAAAATCATAGAAATTCCAGATCTGATTTGGTAACCAAAAATATCATTTTTCATGCTTTAAATCCAATTTTCTCAACATTAATCATATTAATACTTACACCAACCAAAGTCACCACAAATGAAGAACTCAAGAACAATTCTAGGAGTTACAAGAGTGGTCATAACACTCTAGAATGGCAGCAAGTCATCAAATGACAAAATTGATTTAATATTACACTAATATTATCCAATCTAACTTCACACATGCATCTAGCTTCCAAATCCATCTTCCAAATCAAAAAGCCCCATAATTTAAGAAAGGAAGAAACCCTAGAACTATTCTAGATATTCAAGAACAAGAAACAAGCTTTTTAAGTTTAAGATTATTGAAGATTACCTCCAAATCTTCTAATTTCCTAAAACTTTTTTCTTGATTTCTTGATTTCTTCCTTGTTTCTCCAAACAAAATTTGAGAGCTTTTCTACTTTAGAGGTTCGGCCATGGAGTCTTGTTAAAGGGAAAACAAAATTTTCCAACTTTAAATAGTAAGCCAAAACCGACTTAGGGAGGTAAAGAAGAGCATTTTGGTTTTTTGGTCAATTAATCTAATTAAATAATAATAATAAACTTTAAGTTAACAAATCCAATTTGTAAACTTCAAGCTTAATAAAATCATGCCACATGTAACCAATAATAATCAAACATATTGCATAACAATTATGTATTATTGATATAATTTAATTATCTAGATATTTAACATTTAAATACCTAAATAATTAATTAATGCGGTTATTATTATATATGTATTTTTATTTACATTAAATAACAAATACATATATTAATGGCATGTGTCAAAGTCTCATTTGCCAATTAATTAATATGTATCAAATCAAATCTTGTATCAAATACAAATACACATTAATTATTAATTGACCGAAATGCCCTTAATGCATGTATTTTGTTTAACCGTTTAATCGATTCGAATTAACTCATTTAATCCGGTTAAGTATTATGAATAATCTATATTATTCATAACGCGTTGCCCAAGTGCTCAACGAGTACACTTCATTTTGTGAGACTCTCTAAGCTTAGGTTTATCTGTCACGGAATCCAATTTCGTGTCCATAATTCACCCACTCATGAATTATGACGACCATGGATAATCTCGCTAAACTATGCAAGTCGAGGTCATTACATACGTATAATCTCTCCATCACAGGCTATCAATAATATACCAGAGATATAGATAAGAACGTCAAATCCCTAAGGTATAATATAGTCGACTTTTAAATTTACGATCTCTAAATAACACTCGGAACTCACTTCCGAAGTATACCACGATCATGGATTTACTAGATCGTAAATACGTACTGTAGGGATTTTATGACGAAAATCCGGTAACGCAGTGGAAACGTGGAAAATCAAAATTTTTCGATTTCAAAATTTTTCTTAGATCAATTAAATAAACTTATTTATTTAATTACCCAATTATCAAATTCTGAAATTTTACACAAGAAATCAAATTTCTTGGTAATTGCTGAATTGCCCCACAAGTTTGCAAATTGATCATTTTAGTCCTAAAATTGTCAAATACAATTTTGGATGATTCCAAATCAATTCTAAAATGAATTCCAACATGTCCACACATCAAAATCAGATTGCAATAAAAACCCCAAATTTCCTTAAATTGCCGAACAGCCCCAAATTTTTCAGTTTTTACAATTTGGTCATTTTATGTTCAAAACATGTCAAGATCAAATCCAATCAACTCAAAAATTAATATGCATCATATGCAAACCATAATACATCACATATATGAAAAGCCCCAAATTTGGAAATGGGTAAGAACCCTAATTTTATAATTTCTCCAAATTGACAAATTTTACAAAATCAATTAAATCCAACACTTTAATACAAACTTTACCATACCAAACAAGTCTCATCATCATGAAACAACTCAAGAAAAATTCTAGGTCATCAATGAGTGGCTTAGAAACTCTAGAATGGCAACATGATTATCAAATAATCAAAAGTGAGCTTATGAAACCATTTCAAGCTTACTTTGTTAAACAAGCATGCAAGAATCTTTCAAACAAGTTTCCAACCAACAAATTACAAACTAAAAGAGTAGAGAAGAAAAAAGCAACACATGTTGTAGCCTATTATGATATAAATAATTTTCTAATAGAAAAATTTTAAGAAAAACTTACAAAAATCCAAGTTTTTCAAGCTTTTCTTTTGATCTCCAAAATTTTTCTCTCAAAACTCACTTTGTAATATTTGGTAGCTTAACCTAAAATGAATGAAAAATGAAACAAAACAATTTATACTCCAACTTTAAGCCTTGGCCGAATTTTTGGAGAAATAAATAAATATCTAGATATTTTTATTTTGTTTCATTAAAACTTTAATCAACTTGTGTATATGATCATTATACCATTTAATGATTTTCAACAAGTCAAATAAAGCAACTCAAGGCATCTCCAAAAATATCAAAACTTAAGATATTTATATTTTTAATTAATTTAATTATTTAACAATTAAATAATTAAATAATTTTTTAAATACAAATATTTTAAGTATATGTATTATATTTACTTTAAATATCTAAATACATATATATTTATGATATATGTCAAATATCACAATTTGACATTTAATTAATGTGTATTTAATAAAATCTATCATTAAATATAAATACACAATAATTAGGAAATGACTATTATGTCCATTCACATGTATTTTTCGTTTAACCTTTAAACGACTTATAAATAATCAGTATTATTCATAAAAGTTGCCACGGTGCTCTACAAGTATATTTCACTAGTGAGACTCTCTAGATTCAGGCATATCCGTCACGAAATCCAATTTCGTGTCCATAATTTACCCACCCGTAAATTATGACGACCACCGATAAACTCGCTGAATCATACAGGTCAAGGTCATGGCATATGTTTAACTCATCCGTCACAGGTATCCGGATATATCCCAGAGATATAGATGTAAACATCAAATCTCTATATGGACAATCCCGTCGACGTCTCTATTAGCAATCTCTAAAAGAACACTTAGAACTAATTTCTAAAGTGTGGAGGATATCTCATATATCCACAGTGG
>SKCR01011165.1:0-21928 GCA_019454045.1 Zanthoxylum bungeanum | reverse complement strand
TTAATCTTTTCTCTCTCTCACATGCAAGGATACGGTTTCCTCTTTCCCTCTCTTTCCTTCTTCTTTTCACGGCTTCACTGCGGTCGATGTTTTCTTGATTTTTCTGGTTTCACCGAAATTTTTGAGAAGCAAATTGAAGAAGATTAGTGCTAGCACACCATGAGTGATACATAGGTGATATGGAAAGTGTCTTCATGAGCTTGGATTTAATTTTTGGAGCTTGAAGGCTTTGAGCTCAATGGGTCCATGCTGGGCCGATTCTTGGAGGAACCAAACCAGTCCAAACCGAGCAGGCCCAAGGCCTGGAGAGCTGTTGCCGTGAGCTTGGAGGAAGCAAAAAACGGCAACTTGTGGTTCATTTCATCAAAAACGAATTCATGTGAGTAGATTCGGCACCTCCTTTTGTTGGTCATACTCGTTTTTATGCTTGATTTGTTTGATCTTGGGACTTGATTTAACTCCAACAAAAATAAACAAAAGATAAAAGGTAAAAAGGGTACCCTCAGGTCTAACCTCTTTTGTCGTCTCAAGAAGGGCGTTACACGTCCGTTGGAAGGGTGAATGATCCGCAACTCTTTTAGTTCACGAACTCAACGTCATTCCTCGCTGTTTTGCTGCTCGGGCTGCTGTTTCTACTCCGTTTCACTGCTGTTTGGTCGCTGCGTTTCAGGTCACTGTTTTGGTCGCTTAGGGGATGTTTTGGGTGATTTTAAAGGCAAATTGGCTTGCGGTTTTAGGGGTTTTAGGGGGGACTTTGTGTAGTTTTTGGTGCATTTTTGGGGTGATTCATGGACTGTTTTGAGGGTCTGAGTTGCGGCAAAACTGGACAGAATAGGGGTGTAACGTGTGGTAGGTTTAGGGGCTGTGCAGTGAGGTATTTAGGTGTTAGACAGTAATGACCCATAGCGTCACTATTTTGTAAATGATATGTATTATTGTACAAAATTAACTATGTAGTAATGAAATTGCCTTTTACCGTTTTGTAATTTATTTACTTTGATATATAAATGGTAAAAGTCCCTATGATTAGTTCCGGATTATGATGATATGAGACAGTATCAATCCATAAAGGTTTAATCATTAAATATCCCTAGTCGTAGTATTATCGAGATTGGACATCGATAATGCGGAATAGACTAGTACTGCACTTGTGCATGTTGTGAGGGCACAACGGCATAGTTCTCATATATTTAAGTATTGGATACTTATGCAAGTGCGGTAGGAGGTGTGTGTTTTACCGATAGTACGGAAAACAGCTTCGCTCTGGATAGACCCCGCGGAGTCCCATTGGTAGTATGTCTGCGTGTCTATGGGAGTCCGCTTCAGGGTAGGTGCATATGATCTTAACCTGAGATTTGCATCGCTAGTACTTACGACAATCGGTAAATTTAGGTTTGGTGGTCCAGGGCTTTAACGAGTTCTGTGTATACCTCTTCTGGGTTTATCGAGAATCGTAGTGTACTGGGTGTGATGTCAAGATGGAAGTATCACTTCAGACATATGGAGATGATGATCGCGAGGGATACAGAACGAGTACTCTATAATGGTTGCAACCATCGGGATAATATGACTAGGTCAGGATTATCCGATTCAAAGAGACTGGTTGCTTGATGTCCGATATGTGATCGTACGGGGCAGACACATATCCAGCCCCAGGCCTTACATGTGATCATCCGATACTGGTTCGATATACACTATACTACGGTATACTACGCCTGTTATAGATCTAATATTCCAGTAAGAATATTTCTAGAGAATTGGGTAGGCATGGCGTTTTGCTAGAAGCTAACCTTGTCTTGTAAATCGGTAAAAACGTAGTACTTGGTACGTACGTGTTCGAATAGTTCGACAACCGGATTTACTGCCAACATATCTAGAGGTCTCTTGGGTCGCTTCCCGAAGATTCACCAATGACGTATGATTCAAACTCGATTAATCTTGGATTAATTACGGAGAGACTTTATCTTGGATAAAGTACTATATAAAAGAGAGAGAACGATTATTTAGAATTAATCGTAAAATTATTATATTCGATATAATAATCGGAATTCGATTTCGACGCGAAATTGAAATTAGATTTTAATTCGGGCAAACGAGTTAATTTAGAATTAATTCGTTAGCGACGTAAATAATAATTTCGCTAGGCGCAATTATTTATTTAAATTCGATTTAATTAACGTCGCGACGTAAGCTCGGTATTCGGAAATATCGAACCCGAACGCGTGAGTGCACGTGGGCCCACTTTCATTTGGAAACGTGTGGGGCCCACCTGACACTTGTCATTATTTGCATTATTTAATCAAGATGTATTGCATGAAGATAGTGTACAAAGCACTCAAGGGTATTGCATGGAAATTGAGTGTTAGACACTCTAAGTCTTTGCATGGTTTGTGTCATAAGTATATTATTATTTAATATAATTATGACATAAATATAAATTGATTTTTGAGACAAAAAAAAAATCCTCCTCTCCCTCTCTTATTACCGAAACAGTGAGCTCTCAAAGCTCTCTCCAATTCTTCATTTGTTTTGTGGCAAGACAAGAAGAAAGTGCTTGTTGGGAACTCTAACACACAACTTTGGCTAGCAACATCAAGGGATCATACAAGGTGTTATGGGAAACTCATCTTAGAGCTTGGAAGGATCAAACTTTGCTTGGAGCATTTCTTTTCATCTTGGCCGAATCCTCCACTGCACAAAGGAGCAACATTTGTTTCATCCATTGCATCCACATTCCTATTTTGTGAGTATTGTTTCCGCCATTACTTCAATGTAGTTCATTCTTATATATATTTTGCTTGTTTTTGATCTTGGGACATGGTTATTAGATTTCCAACAATGGTATCATTGAGCCTAAAAATGCATGCAAATATATTAGGATGTTATTTGGGGAAAATTGTTTGAAGCATGATTTGATGAGTTTGCTTGATTAAATATGCTTAGATGTATGTTAAATGGATTATACATCATCAATTTCATGGAAAATAAATTGGATTAATTTTCCAACCCCAATGAGGCTTGGCCGAATACATGCAAGCATGTGGACTAGATGATTTTTTAATTTTAAGACATTGGATGACTTGAAATAATATGGAGATGATCATTTGTAACTTGATTGGATTGAAAACGAAATCGGAACCATATTAATCACCTTGGCCGAATGCTTGATGAAGATTAGGGACTTGATTTTTTGATTAAATAATGTTGGACATGTATTTAAGATAAAATATGATTAATAGATTAATTTGATATTTTGGGAATATTGATTTAAAGGATTAATCATGAAAATACACTTTAATTAATTAAGTTATAAAATTTGAAATTTTAAAATTTAGTTAATTGGGCTTAAATTGGAATTGGGCCTAAAAACTATTATATTTGGTCATAAATGGGCTTGGTTGGGCCAAGTAGATTTGGACCATTTGGATTGGATCCAAAATGGGCCTAAATCACACCATTTATGTCCAAATGTAATAAATGGGCTTTTATGTTTAATTGGGCCTTATGGGCTTGATATTGATTTATGGCAAATGAGGGTGATTCCTTATTGGGCTTGGAAATTGGGTTTGACCCACATTGACCAAGGCCCAAGCCTAATGAAATCAATAGAAAGCCCATCGGACTTTAATTAAACGGACATTAGATGTTAGTTGGGCTTTGAGACCCAATAGAACTAGATTTGGAATCTAAGTTATAAAAGCACAATAAAAGTGTAAATATTTAATTTAGAATTAAATAAATGGATTAGTATTGAATACGACTTAAATTGGATTTAACGAGTAGTTCGATAATTCGTGAATTCATACCATATGTATTTATTCTCAAAACGAGTTGGACTCGCGCAAATGCAAACAATTGTTTGAACATTGTATTGTCACCTAATTAAAGACTAATTAATTGGATTTGATTGGTTGTATAACATGCCTTGAATGAATGAATGAATGTGGATGTGTTGTATGAATAGTGTATATCGGATGGATATTAGAAGGGAAGGGTAATTTTAGAAATTATTGTAAATTTGGAATTTATAAATTGGACCTGCGTGTCCAGCCTTATCTCTTTATCTCTTTGTATTCTCTTCTCACCTAATTCCCTCAATGTAAATGAGGTTTCTCTTATTGTATTATGTAATTGGGAGAAGTAGAATAGTGCTAGCGGGGAGAGGGGAGAGGAAAGGAGTAGTGATTTGTTCTAGGAACAAGTTGTTTATATATCCATCCGCATATCACTATTACTTTACTTTACGCGCTTTATGATGTTTTAGAAGCATGCTTAAGGGTGTGTATGATGATGAGACCTAACAAAGATAAATTAATTGGTTGCCAATTACGCGAAAAATCCCTCAAACAATATTAAGCGATTTTCCTTCCGTTGAATGATTCTTTCTCAAGATCCGAAATTGGCATTGGTTTGTTGGCCAAAGTCAAGACCTTTGTCATTGAGGATGTGTTTGAATCATGAGAGTTTTGTTCCACATCGGTGTCCTGTCCAAGTTGTGATTTGTTGGCCAAAGTCAAGATCACTTCTTGTCCATCGACATTGATTACGAAACTTTCCTTGTCAATGGGTCCCGCTTAACTGGAATCATTAGGTTTGTTGTGCCAAAGCCAAGGCTTAGTTGATTCAGAGGAAATGGTTAGGAAATGTATATGGATACATTAACGTATGTATTAGATATATATGTTTCGGACTTGGATGTCCACCTACCGGATCTAGGAATTGGATGGGATCCAATTGATCTTCGAGATCTACCTAGTTAAATATCATACAACTTGTTGGTCAAAGTCAAGGTTGTGTGTTATTTAACGGGATCATAGCCCACTAGGAAATTGGATTTCCCGAGTACTCA
Source organism: Zanthoxylum bungeanum (assembly GCA_019454045.1). Classification (NCBI taxonomy): domain Eukaryota; kingdom Viridiplantae; phylum Streptophyta; class Magnoliopsida; order Sapindales; family Rutaceae; genus Zanthoxylum; species Zanthoxylum bungeanum. The sequence goes on along the minus strand of SKCR01011165.1, from coordinate 17,079 downwards.
ACAGAGGGAGGGTTAGAGACTTGTAGAAAATAGTGGGAGGCTAGTATTGAGTTTGCAATTTCATTCAGATACTTAGCCTTACGCGTTTACAAAATTTATTTCGTCAATATTTTAACATTAGTTGGACTAATAAAATGTTATTTTTTATTGTAACAGTTTGACTGTACCCATTTTATCGTTAACTAGATAGTTGGACTATCGTAGTTAAGATGGCTAGCAAGGTAAATGTCCGTGACATCATCATGGGTGACAATGTCTTTAAGGGGACAAACTTTGCTGATTGGGAAATGAACCTAAGGATAGTCCTTGGGGCAGAGAGGATACTGTATACGATTCAGAGACCTCTCGGGCCTAAGCCCACTGAGCCACTTGAGCTGGAGTTATGGAAAACTCACAGTGATGATTGTGACACGGCTCAGTCGATCATGCTTGCTTCAATGACTCAACACTTTCGTCGCCAAAATAGGGACTTGGATCCTTATAATATGATGGCAAGATTGCAAGATCTTCACCGCACTAATAAGCGGATGGCGAGGTACGAGTTGGTGAAGAGAATCTTTCGCACCCGTATGACTGATGGTAGTTTTGTTGAGGTCCATGGGACTCAAATGATAGCCGATATTGATGAACTGGCTAATATGGGTATAGTCTTGGAGTCTGAGCTGGCTATAGATGTACTTCTACAGTCACTACCCGATACTTGGAAACAGATTGTCATCAACTACAAACTGATGAATTCGGATGACACTCTTGGAGAGTTGTTGTCAATTCTCAAGGAGTCAGAGAAAGAACTTCTGAAAGGCAACAAGCGCGAGGCGCACTTTGCAACAACATCTCAAACGCCGAAAGCTGGGCTCAAGGCAACTGGGGGTGTAAGAGAAGAAGCATAAGAACAAAGGCAAGGCCAAGTCAACAAAGGCTTCTGGGAAGCCAAGGGACAAGTCTCAAGATGTTTGCCTGAAATGCGGCAAAAGAGGTCACTGGAGCGTGACTGCCGCATGAACAAGGGACATAAGGAGGACATACAGGCGGGCAAGGCCCGGCCTCAGGTATGTTTGTTATTGAGATAAATATGACTACTTCCAGTCTTAATAAAAATTGGATTTTTGATTCTGGCTGTGGTTCTCATTTGTACTGATGTGCAGGATCTGCATGATAGCAGGAGACTGGCTTCGGGGGAGGTAGATCTACGAGTTGGAAATAGAACTTCTGTTGCTGTTTTGGCCGTAGGCACTTTTGTTTGGAACTGCCCTCGGGGCATGTACTTAAACTAAATGACTGTTATTTTGTTCCTAGTTTAACTAGGAATATTATTTCTGTATCTTTGTTAACCCAAACAGGGTACACTTTTGTATTTAAAACACCAGGTGTTATTTATATATGAATGATGCAGAAATTTGCAGTGCTGATGCAAATAATGGTCTTTATATTTTGAATATAAATGAATCCAAAATGTAAAATAACAAACAAAAGGCTCAAAATGAGTAATCCAAAGAAGAAACTTATTTGTGGCATTGTCGTCTGGGACACATCAACAAGACTCGCATATCCACACTTTCGAAGAGTGGGTACTTGGACGGATTTGATCTAAATTCATATGACGTCTGCGAATCTTGTTTATTAGGCAAAATGCCTAAATCACCTTTTAGTGGTAAAGGTGAACGCGCCACTGAACTGTTAGCCCTCGTTCATAGTGACGTTTGTGGGCCCATGTCTAGCCAGGCTAGAGGTGGATATCGATACTTCGTAACCTTTACGGATGATGCATCACGTTATGGTTATCTGTATCTAATGATGCACAAGTCGGAAACTTTTGAGAAATTCAAAGAGTTTCGACACGAAGTTGAAAAACAAACAGGCAAGAGTATTAAAACATTACGGTCGGACCGTGGTGGCGAATACTTAAGTAATGAGTTTCAAGATTACTTGAAAGAATATGGTATTCTTTCACAATGGACTCCTCCTGGAACACCACAATTAAATGGTGTGTCTGAACGGAGAAACTGTACCTTGCTTGATATGGTAAGGTCGATGATGAGTCGCACTGAGCTGCCTATATCCTTCTGGGGACATGCATTAGAAAGTGCAATCCTTATTTTGAATAGGGTTCCGTCAAAGTCTGTAGAACAGACTCCGTATGAGATATGGACAGGAAAGAAACCAGGTTTCTCATTCCTGAAGATTTGGGGTTGCTGGGCATACGTCAAACGTTTGGAAGGTACCAAACTTGAACCCAAATCAGATAAATGCCTATTTGTTGGATATCCTAAGGAAACCAAAGGATATTACTTCTATAACCCAAAAGAGAACAAAGTATTTGTTGCTCTACATGCGGTTTTCCTTGAGAAGGAATTCCTAAATGCAGTGTTTAGTGGGAGGAAAGTAGAACTCGATGAAAGTCGTAGTGTAGTGATACTGTTCCTGGCAATGAATCAAGAACGGAACATGAACAGTCCATCCAGGATGAGACTGAACCACAATCTTCAGTTACACAAGGACTACGTAGGTCGGAGAGAGTCAGGGTAATACCTGAGAGGTATGGATTCCTGATCTCACCTCATGTAGATATTAATCTTATTGAGGATACTGAACCGGCTACGTATGAGGAAGCGATACAGGGTATCGAATCCACTTTATGGCAAGAAGCCATGAAGGCCGAAATGGATTCCATGTATACCAACCAAGTTTGGACACTGGTTGATGCACCGGAAGGCGTAAAGCCTATTGGATGCAAATGGGTCTTCAAGAAGAAGACAGACATGGATGGCAACGTACAAACGTACAAAGCTAGGCTCGTAGCGAAGGGGTATCGTCAACAACTTGGAGTTGATTATGACGAAACTTTCTCACCCGTTGCCATGATTAAATCCATTCGGATAATGCTTGCAATAGCTGCATATTACGATTACGAAATATGGCAGATGGACGTTAAAACCGCTTTCTTTAACGGAAACCTGTTGGAGGATGTTTATATGCAACAACCTGACGGTTTTATCGCACCAAGACTTGCAAACAAGGTTTGTAAGTTAAATCGGTCCATTTATGGACTGAAGCAAGCATCGAGGTCATGGAACCAACGTTTTGATGAGGTCATAAAAGAATATGATTTCATTCAAAACGTAGATGATCCTTGTGTATATAAGAAGGTTAGTGGGAGTGCACTGACTTTTATTGTCCTTTATGTCGATGATGTATTGCTTATAGGCAATGACATTCCCATGTTAACGTCGGTGAAAGCTTGGCTTTCATTGAAATTCTCCATGAAAGATCTGGGAGAAGCAGCTTTTATTCTAGGAATAAAGATCTACCGGGATAGATCTAGAAAGCTACTTGGACTCTCCCAGAGTACATATATTGATAAAGTGTTGAAGAGATTCAACATGGATCAGTCCAAGAAGGGACTGTTGCCAACATCACATGGCGTCTTTCTATCTAGGGACATGTGTCCTAAAACACAAGATGAGAGAGACAACATGAGTCGGACTCCGTTCGCCTCGGCAGTCGGATCGATCATGTATGCCATGATATGTACACGACCTGATGTGTCCTATGCTTTGAGCATGTGTAGTCGATATCAGGCCGATCCAGGACAGGATCACTGGATGGCGGTTAAGAATATCCTTAGGTATCTTAAAAGAACTAAGGATGTTTTCTTAATCTATGGAGATGGAGAACTTGAGGTATCTGAGTATACCGATGCAAGTTTCCAACCGACAGAGACGACTTCAAGTCGCAAACCGGGTACATATTTTGCTTGAATAACGGAGCAGTGAGCTGGAAATCTTCCAAGCAAGATACTGTTGCCGATTCAGCAACTGAAGCGAGGAGTACATTGCAGCAGCTGAAGCAGCAAAAGAGGCAGTTTGGATCCGAAAATTCCTAATTGGATTAGGAGTAGTTCCGTTAGCAGCTGAGCCCGTTCCATTGTATTGTGACAATAGCGGGGCTACTAGCACAGGCTAAGGAACCAAGGTCTCATCAACGATCCAAACATGTTCTTCGACGATTCCATCTGATTCGAGAGATCATACATCGTGGCGATGTGAAGATCGAGAAGATCGCATCAGAGGATAATATTGCAGATCCGCTGACGAAGGCTATTCCTCGGGAAAAGTTTGAGCGACATGTACATAGTTCAGGTATTAGATGCTTGAGTGACTGGCTATAGGCCAAGTGGGAGATTGTTAGACAGTAATGACCCATAGCGTCACTATTTTGTAAATGATATTGTATTATTGTACAAAATTAACTATGTAGTAATGAAATTGCCTTTTACCGTTTTGTAATTTATTTACTTTGATATATAAATGGTAAAAGTCCCTATGATTAGTTCCGGATTATGATGATATGAGACAGTATCAATCCATAAAGGTTTAATCATTAAATATCCCTAGTCGTAGTATTATCGAGATTGGACATCGATAATGCGGAATAGACTAGTACTGCACTTGTGCATGTTGTGAGGGCACAACGGCATAGTTCTCATATATTTAAGTATTGGATACTTATGCAAGTGCGGTAGGAGGTTGTGTTTTACCGATAGTACGGAAAACAGCTTCGCTCTGGATAGACCCCGCGGAGTCCCATTGGTAGTATGTCTGCGTGTCTATGGGAGTCCGCTTCAGGGTAGGTGCATATGATCTTAACCTGAGATTTGCATCGCTAGTACTTACGACAATCGGTAAAATTTAGGTTTGGTGGTCCAGGGCTTTAACGAGTTCTGTGTATACCTCTTCTGGGTTTATCGAGAATCGTAGTGTACTGGGTGTGATGTCAAGATGGAAGTATCACTTCAGACATATGGAGATGATGATCGCGAGGGATACAGAACGAGTACTCTATAATGGTTGCAACCATCGGGATAATATGACTAGGTCAGGATTATCTGATTCAAAGAGACTGGTTGCTTGATGTCGATATGTGTATCGTACGGGGCAGACACATATCCAGCCCCAGGCCTTACATGTGATCATCCGATACTGGTTCGATATACACTATACTACGGTATACTACGCCTGTTATAGATCTAATATTCCAGTAAGAATATTTCTAGAGAATTGGGTAGGCATGGCGTTTTGCTAGAAGCTAACCTTGTCTTGTAAATCGGTAAAAACGTAGTACTTGGTACGTACGTGTTCGAATAGTTCGACAACCGGATTTACTGCCAACAAATCTAGAGGTCTCTTGGGTCGCTTCCCGAAGATTCACCAATGACGTATGATTCAAACTCGATTAATCTTGGATTAATTACGGAGAGACTTTATCTTGGATAAAGTACTATATAAAGAGAGAGAGAACGATTAATTTAGAATTAATCGTAAAATTATTATATTCGATATAATAATCGGAATTCGATTTCGACGCGAAATTGAAATTAGATTTTAATTCGGGCAAACGAGTTAATTTAGAATTAATTCGTTAGCGACGTAAATAATAATTTCGCTAGGCGCAATTATTTATTTAAATTCGATTTATTTAACGTCGCGACGTAAGCTCGGTATTTCGGAAATATCGAACCCGAACGCGTGAGTGCACGTGGGCCCACTTTCATTTGGAAACGTGTGGGGCCCACATGACATTTGTCATTATTTGCATTATTTAATCAAGATGTATTGCATGAAGATAGTGTACAAAGCACTCAAGGGTATTGCATGGAAATTGAGTGTTAGACACTCTAAGTCTTTGCATGGTTTGTGTCATAAGTATATTATTATTTAATATAATTATGACATAAATATAAATTGATTTTTGAGACAAAAATCAAATCCTCCTCTCCCTCTCTAATTACCGAAACAGTGAGCTCTCAAGCTCTCTCCAATTCTTCATTTATTTGTGTGGCAAGACAAGAAGAAAGTGTGCTTGTTTGGAACTCTAACACACAACTTTGGCTAGCAACATCAAGGGATCATACAAGGTGTTATGGGAAACTCATCTTAGAGCTTGGAAGGATCAAACTTTGCTTGGAGCATTTCTTTTCATCTTGGCCGAATCCTCCACTGCACAAAGGAGCAACATTTGTTTCATCCATTGCATCCACATTCCTATTTTGTGAGTATTGTTTCCGCCATTACTTCAATGTAGTTCATTCTTATATATATTTTGCTTGTTTTTTGATCTTGGGACATGGTTATTAGATTTCCAACATTAGGTGTGTGACGTGAATTTGTGGCCTTAGGTGATGTGCTATTTTTGGGGCTGTTATGGCGTGACTTTGGGGATGTGAAAGGTGTTGATGAGAGGTCTGATTTGGATGACCGAAGGCGTGAATTGAAGGCTGGTCAGGGGGCTGTTATTAACGTGTGAATGAAGGCTGTTCAGAGGGCTTATTCATGCGTTGATTTAGAGGGGGGCAAGTGGCTTGTGTGGTCAAGGGGATTTTAGCGTGAGTGATTTTTAGGACAAGGGGCTAGGCGTGAATGCTTCGTTTGTGTGTGCAGTGGCGTGAGTGTGTTGTTGACGCTGAAGGAGGCTGTGTGAAGTTGGCAGGTGGCACTAGGGAGTGAAGGCAGGGACGCTGGTCAATGGCAGTGTCAGTGTAGCTAGGCGAGAGTTGGTCTTTGCTTTGCGTGAGGCTAGGGTTAGTGGCTGGTTTTGCGTTTGGATGAGTGCAGGTGCGTAAGTGGATTGAGTGTGTTCGTGGGGGAGATCCAGTGGAGGAGAGAGGCCAGGGGGACAATGACTTGGCTTCGTGAATATTTGTGAGTGTGTGCAGATGCGAGGCTGGTCAGAGGGCTAATGTGCGCGCAATTTAAGGGTTTTGTTTGTGGGTGCTAGGGGCTGTTTGAGTGTGGATGGCGTGAGGCAGTTTGTTGAGGGGCAGGTGGCGTTAAAGGGAGGTGTTGAAGGACTTATGCGTGAGAAGGCTGTTGTGGGCTGAAGGCTTGTGAGGGGCAGGTGGCGTTTAGGGCTTGTGGTGCGTGAAAGTGAGGGCAGATGGTGCAGCGATGAGGGGTTCTTTTGGTGGGTGTGTGATGCGGTAATGGAGAGATTTTGGAGGCTTTTTGGCGTGAATCAGCTAGGGTTCTCTTTTTATTGGTCTGTGCGTGTGTCTTTAGAGGAGAGAAGAGGCGTTGTGGTGACTTTGTTTTTTATTTCTTGGTCACTGCCGAGAGAGAGGAGTGAGGAAGATGTCTAGGGTTTGTTGTTGTTTATATAGTGAGAGGGTAGGGTTAGGGTTTCTCAGGTTTATTGAAAGGAAAGAAATCAATTAATTTATGTGTGTGTTTAATTTTAATTATTAAGGCAAGAAATTATTTCAATTAGGTGAGTGATTTATTTAATTTTGAAATTTAATTTAATTAGATTTAATTAAGTTTAATTTGTGACATGTATTTTAATGTTTTAATTATTTATTTGTGAGATGTGTTTAAAAATAGAGGTCCAACAAGCGAACCCGAAGCGAAAACAAGCGAGTTAAATCTGACAAAATGCTAATTTCCAACTTTACCCTTCCAACGTCTGTTTCCCGCGGCTTTCACAATAAAGAGGTAGTGTCTCCATACGAGACTCATCATCGGCTTATATGCAAAAAATGCAGTGCCTACAGAGGGATAAAGTTTTGTCTTCGTCGCATCGCTCAACCGCTCAATGTAAGTATTTCTCAACTTCCTTGTTGTATTCGCACGTATGTTTCATTGCTTTAAATCGATCCTCGGGACCGTAGAAAAACCCAACAATGGTATCAGAGCGAGTTGAGATGAAAGCATGAATTTACGGTTAAAATGGGTAAAAATTTGAGCATTGATTTGAAAATAAATTTTTTAAAATTATTTTATGAAAATTGATTGATGATAAATTAATTGATTGAGTATGATTTAATGATGTTTAATTGAAGTTGGATTGGATATCAATTTCATGAAAATTTGATTGGATCAATTTTTGCCCAATATTTTGGCTTGGCCGAGAGGTATAAAACCCTAAATGGTCATGGTGATTTTTGATTTTAATCATTGGATGAGTTGGAATCATGTTGAGAATGTTGATTTAGGATTTAATTAAATTGAATTCGGAATCAATTTGAAAAACCCTAAATTGCCTAGACTTTAGAAGCATGAAATGGGTTTGATTTTTGATTAAAATGTGTTGGACATGTTTTGATGTTATTGAGCATAATTAATTAGGCTAATTGATGTTTTGGAAATGTTAATTTGGGTGATTAATTATGGAAATACACTTTCAGTAATTAAACTGTGAAATTGAAATTTTGGAATTTAATTATGTTGGGCCAAATTTGGAATTGGGCTTGTAAAGTTGTAATTGGGCTAATTGGGCTTGGTTGTACCAAGATTGGTTTAGGCTAAATTGGTTGGATCCAATTGGGCCCAAAACCATATCCATAAAGTCCAATTATGACTAATGGACCTTTAATATTTAATTGGGCCTAATGGGCCTAAATTGGTTTCTAGGCATATAAGGGTGATTCTTTAAATGGGCTTTAGTCTTTGGGTTTGACCCAAGTTGACCAAAAGTCCATGCCTTAAGAAATTAATTGAAAGCCCATTGGACTTTAATTAAATTAACATTGGATGTTAATCGGGCTTTGAGACCCGTAACGATTAGATTTAGAATCTAAGTCGTAAAGGTTCGCTAATAAAGTGTAATATTTAATTTGGAATTAAATAATGAATTAGTATTAAATACATATTAAATTGGATTTAATGTTGTTGTTTAATTTAATTCAAGAATTCGTACTTTGAGTACTTATTCGCATAACGAGTTGGACTCGAGCAAAATCAAATTGTTGTTTGAACATTGGATGGTCATTAATTATCAGATTAATTAATTGGATTAGATTGATTGATAACATGCTTGTGTGAATACATGGTTTCGATGCATGAATAATGTATATCAGATGGATATCAGATGGGTGGGGCAATTTTGGAAATTGTTTTAATAAATTTAGAATTTATTAATTGGACCTGCATGTCCAGCCTATTACCTCCATACTCTTTATATTTCTCTTCTCACCTACTCCCCTCAATGTAAATGAGGTTTCTTTAGAAGTGTTATGTAACGGGTAGAAGCAATACTTGTGCTAGCGGGAGAGAGGAAAGGGAGAGAATTTTTCTAGGAACAGTGTGTTAAGTATCCATCCGCATATCATTATTATATTTTATTTACGCACCTTATTATGTGTTTAGAATGCATGTTTAAGGGTGTATGATGATGAGACCTTAACAAAGATAATAAATTGGTTGCCAATTTGCACGCGAAAAACCCTTACATCATATTAAGCGTTTTTCCTTCCATTGAGTGATTCTTATTCAAGATCCAAGACCGGCATTGGTTTGTTGGCCAAAGTCAAGACCTTTGTCCATCGAGGATGTGTTTGAATCACGAAGGCTTTGTTCCATATTGGTGTCTTGTCCAAGTTGTGATTTGTTGGCCAAAGTCAAGATCACTTCTTGTCCATCGACATTGATTACGAAGTTTTCCATGGTCAATGGTTTCCGCTTAACTGGGATCACTAAGTTTGTTGTGCCAAAGCCAAGGCTTAGTTGATTCAGAGGAAAAAGGTTAGGCAATGTATTTGATATATTGGCATATATAAGGTATATGTTTCGGACTTGGATATCCATCTACTGGATCTAGGAATTTGATAGGATCCAATTGATCTTAAAGATCTACCTAGTTAATTATCATACAATTTGTTGGCTAAAGTCAAGATTGTGTGTTATTTAACGGGATCCTAGCCCACTAGGAAACAAGGTTTCCCGAGTACTCCACAGAGGGTTAGAGGCTCGCCGAAAAATAGTGGGAGGCAAGTATTAAATTTGCAATATTCGTTTAGTTACTTGCCATACGCGCTCAATACAATTTTTCGTCAATAAATTAATATATTAGTTGGACTAATAATTATTGTTTTTTTAATTAAACAGTTGGACTGTAATTCAAACTAATTCATTATAGTTGATTATATAATTGGATTATAGTAATCAATATATTTAAATTAACCATTTCAATTAATAGTTGATTTTATAATTGGATTATAGTAATCAATATAATTGAATTTAACCTAATTAAATTATAGTTGATTATATAGTTAGACTATAGTAATCATTATAATAAATAGTACCTAAAATCGTTGATTAAATAGTTAGACTATTATAATCAAGATAATTGAAAGATTAGTGTTAAACATAATCATGGGTGAAAATGTATTTTAAACGACTTTAATTTCAAAATTGGAATAACGAATCGGGATAGTCCTGAAGACTAAGAAGTTACTTTATTTGATAAAATAACATCTTAGGCCTAAGCCCGGAGTAAGCAAATAGTAGAGCATGATATTTGGAATATTCATGTGATGATAACTTTAGTGTTTAATCCATTAAACTTGCCAAATAGACTCATTAATTTCTTAATCAGAACTAAGGATTAGATCCTTAAAGTATGATAATGAAATTGAAGGATCTTCATAGATCTATTTTTAGATCTTTGAAGTACTTCATTGCAATAGTAAATTCTTGGAGAGTTAATGGCTATTCTCAAGGAGACAAAGCCAAAGTTTGCAATAAGGCAAGAAGCGCAAGGCGCATCTTACTTTGACATTCTAGAAGGCCAAGGCTTGGCCAAAGGCTTCTGGGTGTGAAAAGGGCAAAAGGCAAAGTCATTATAATCTTCTGGGAAGATAAAGGACATATCCCAAAAATGTCTGCCTAAACTGGGGCAAACGGAGACATGGAAGCATGACTGTGATGAGTGGTATTTATATCACTATTTCCCACTCATTTAACCTATTGTTTTATATTGTTTCTCGAGTTTTATGAACGTTTTGATGTGTTTTGTTGTTATTTTGCAGATAAATAAAGTTTGGAAAGCACTGGAGGCAGTTTGAGGCAAAACCGGACAAAAATGCGTCAACAGGAATATTTTCGTTTCTTGCGCGTCGCGACGCTGGAGCATTACGCGCCGCGACGCCCAGCATGCGACGGATTTGCTAAAATGCGATAGGTTAACGGGTCAGAATATGTGAAGTTTGACTTTGCTAACGTGCGCCTGCCACGTGTCACCGTCACAGAAGACTTGCTAACGTGCGCCTGCCACGTGTCATCATCCTACGGTGCCGACAATCATCATCTATGCTATCTTGCGCCTGCTGCCACGTGTCGACATCTCAACGGACGGCTAAAATGCGCCGCTGCCACGTGTCACGATCTGATGCTGCCGACAATATACTCAGCATGACGTAAGCAATGACGTCATAACAGTGCCACGTCATCGGATAAGATCTGATCTCTTAGCCGCCTCGCACGTGTCAAGCCATCATTGTACCACGTGTTACTGTAGCGAGCGACGCGACACGGAACCCTTTAGCGTCGCGACGCTAGACCCCCATCCGCGCCTATAAATAGAGCTCGAGATTTCAGTTTTTGTTGTACCATTTCCTCCCACTTCTTTGATGTAGTTAGGGAGTTCTTCTCTCTAAGTTTCTTTTAATAAAATTTTGTAATTTTTTAATTCGTTGTAATAATAATAATTTACTTTCTTTATTTTACAGTTTTTACTACTCATTATGAGGAGGTAACTTCCTTCTGTTAAGGTAAAAGGTAATTCTTTTACTATTACTTCTTAGATTATTCTCCTATAATTATAATATATTCAAAGTTTTAAATTGACTTAATCAGGATACCGCCAGATTGGTCGGGGGTAATAAAATTCATATTCCGCCTTTATGGCTAGTTATTTGGTTCCGCCTTTATGGCTGGATGTTTTTTAAACTGATTAAATAAAAATACCGCCTATATGGCTGGTTGGTAATGTTTTTGCAAAGCTTATATTATATTATGGGAGAAATCTAATTAGTATATAGTAGAAGTAATTCCTTTTACCTTAGCAATTTTATTTTAATTCACTTTCAGCATTTATTTACTGCATTTACTTATGCAATTTTATTTTAATTCTTTTAAGTTTTTAGCCCTAGTTATGTGTCATAGCTAAGTTAGTTATCTAGGGTTGTGATGAATTTCAATTAAACCGGTTTTATAAGGGTTTAGATTATAGTTTGGGTAATTTAAAGATTTATTTATTGAGTCTTAACCTTAAAGCCTTTTTATTAACTGGCCATTAATAAAATTGATTAGGTAAACTTAAAATGAACTAGACATAGGGATTTTAAGTTTAAGACCTTAGACTCAATAGCCCACGATCTTCCTTGAGGATAGATAACCCTTTAATAGATTTCCTTACAGGATAGGAATATACCTGTCGGGCGGGGGTAGCCATAATTGGAACTTGAACTTAATGAATCTAGGTAATTTGGTTGACATAGACATATGGTTCAATTGGATTATACTAGGTATTTGTAATTGACCATCGGAAGAGGCTTTTACATAATTAGTGTTTCAGGTTATTAAATTGATATATACCCACTATAGGATAACTACTTCATCTTTTAAATAATATTGAAATAAATCACAACCCTAGATAGTTTTTATAAATTGAATTTTTATCATTTCACTTAAGCAAAAATTTATTTACTTGTTTTAAATTTAGAATCATCGCCTTTTTCCAACCAAATCAAATCAATCGTTAGATACCAGTAAACAGTTAACCTCATAAAGATTAATAAGATAAGGTTTTAAGTCCTCGTGGGATCGATACTTTTTATACTACTTGAACGATACGTACGCTTGCGTTATACGTGTGTGTTTACGCCGGTCAAGTTTTTGGCGCCGTTGCCGGGGACTTATTTATCTTTTATTATTAGTTAGGGGTTAGATACTTTTACTTGTATCTAATTTTTTTTACTTATTGTTTTTGTTTTCTATGTTTCGGGTTCTCAGAAACTTCATGAGACGAACCAGAAGCTTTGAAATCCGACCGCTTGACCCAGAAATTGAAAGAACCATCAGGCAGTTGAGAAGGAAAAGGCGAGAAGCCCAAGAAGCTTTAGTCAACATGGAACCTGAACCTTTGGAGGTTGCACCACCAATTCCCATTCGAGATAGAACCATTCGGTGGTTGACAGACTCATTTCATGTATTGTACTTCCTCCATTACCAGCAAATGCAGGAGACATCAAAACTTGCATTCAGATGATTCAGCAGTCAGTTCAGTTTGGAGGAAATGCAACTGAAGATCCAAATGCCCACATCAGCAACTTCTTGGAAGTTTGGCACTTTCAATTACAAACCGAGAAGCTGAAGGAGCAATGAGACTGCGTGTATTCCCATACTCCTTGAAGGACAGAGCTAAAGCGTGGCTACATTCATTACCAGCAGGGTCTATCACAACATGGAACACTTTAGCCACCAAATTTCTTGCAAAATACTTTCCACCAGCCAGAACTGGAAAGCTGAGAAATGACATCACATCCTTTGTGCAGCAAGATTCAGAATCCCTGTACGAAGCTTGGGAAAGGTATAAAGATTTACTCCGGAAATGTCCACATCATGAGATTCCAAAATGGCTTCAAGTCCAAACATTCTACAATGGACTTTCTGGAATAATGAGAACCACAATTGATGCTGCTGCTGGAGGTGCCTTGATGGCAAAAGGAGAAGATCAAGCCTGGGAACTAATCGAAGAAAAAGAATGGCCAACAACAATTCCTTGTGGCCAACAGAAAGAAGTCTGATTCAAAGAATTGCAGGAATTTATGAAGTTGGAGCCAATACAGCAGTCAACACCAAGTTAAATCAAATATGCAAATTCATGGAGACTCTTACCACTGGATCCACAAGTTCACACCATATGGAGGAGTACCAGAACCACAACAACTTGAAGAGATGGTGAATTATGTCAACAATTTCAACAGACAGGGAAAAAATCCATATTCCAACACTACAAACCCAGGGTGGAGGAATCATCCTAATTTTTCATGGAGCAACAATTCAGGGCAAAAGAGCTATCCACCACCCGGATTCCAGCAATAGAATAAAGGCCAGGAGCAGACAAATGAACCAGTAATGGCATAGATGCTAGCTCAATTAAAAAGATATGAAGCCATGATTCAGAGCCAATCAGCTCCATCAAAGCACTGGAGAATCAAATCGGACAACTGGCCAATGCTCAGAGCTACAGACCGCCAGGTAATCTTCCCAGCAACACAGAACCAAATCCAAGGAACCGAGGGAGGGGAAGGTGCAATGTCAAGCCATTACCTTAAAGAGCGGTACTGAGATCAACAAAGATGTTGGAATCCAGATGTCTCAAGAAGAAGTTCCAAAAGAAACAGAGAAACAGATGGAAGAAAAAGAAGCAAAAGAAAAAGAAGCAAAGGAAAAAGAACCAGAACAGATTACTCACCTCCACCTTTTCCTCAGCGTCTTTAGAAAAATAAACTGGACAAACAGTTTGCTCGTTTCTTGGAGATTTTCAAAAGTGCACATTAACATACCATTTGCAGAAGCCTTGGAACAAATGCCAGCTATGTCAAATTCATGAAAGACATTCTTTCACGAAAACGGAGATTGGGAGATTACGAGACAGTAGCTTTAACAGAAGAATGCAGCGCCATCATTCAGAGGAAAATTCCTCCGAAGTTGAAAGATCCTGGCAGTTTCACAGTTCCATGCACCATTGGAGAACATTACATCGGTAAAGCTTTATGTGATTTAGGTGCCAGTGTTAATTTAATGCCCTTTTCTATTTACAGGAAACTGCAAATTGGAGAAGCAATGCCTACCTCAGTATCTTTGCAACTTGCTGATCGAACACTCGCATTTCCGAGAGGAGTCGTGGAAAATGTGCTGGTTAAAGTTGACAAACTAATCCTTCCAGCAGACTTCATCATCCTTGACATGGAAGAAGAAAAAGAAGTACCTATCATTCTTGGGAGACCATTTTTGGCTACAGGTAAAACTGTGATTGATGTGCAAAAAGGAGAACTAACCATGAAAGTGCAGGACCAAGAAGTGACCTTTAATGTTTTCCAAGCCATGAAATTTCCAAGCAATGAAAAGGAAGAAGAAGAATGCTTCAGAATTGATGTTGTTGATAGAATTGTTCAGAATACTGAGTCAAATCCCACGGATACACTTGAAGCTTGCATCACCAATATGACTGACAGCGAGCTAGATGCTGAAATCTTGGAATGTATCAACTACCTTGACAAACCATTCCGATTCAAAGTAACACCACCAGTTGAAAGCTTGGAACTGCCAAAGAAAGATCGAATCAAACCTTCGATTGAAGAACCACCGCAGTTGGAACTAAAGTTACTTCCGAGCCATCTCAGGTATGCATTCTTGGAAACTTTTCTGAATTACCTGTTATTATTTTCTTCACTAACATTGGAATAGGAAAGGAAGAAAAGCACTAAGAGTGTTACGAGAGCACAAAAGAGCAATTGGCTGGACTATAGCAGACATTCGAGGCATTAGTCCATCATTTTGCATGCACAAAATCTTGATGAACGATGAATACAAACCCACAGTGGAGCATCAACGGAGACTCAATCCAATCATGAAGGAAGTCGTGAAGAAAGAAATCATCAAATGGTTGGATGCTGGCATCATTTACCCCATCTCAAATAGCACTTGGGTAAGTCCTATGCAGTGTGTACCAAAGAAAGGAGGAATTACTGTTGTCACCAATGAAAAGAACGAGCTAATTCCAACAAGAACGGTGACTGGATGGAGAGTATGTATGGATTACAGGAAGCTGAACAAAGCCACGAGAAAAGACCATTTTCCGCTGCCATTCATTGACCAGATGTTAGACAGACTGGCGGGACATGAGTTCTATTGCTTTCTTGACGGATATTCAGGGTACAATCAAATTGCTATTGCCCCAGAAGATCAAGAGAAAACTACTTTTACATGTCCCTATGGTACTTTTGCTTTCCGCAGGATGCCATTTGGATTATGTAATGCCCCTGCCACTTTTCACAGCGTTGCATGATGGCCATCTTCTCAGACATGCTGGAGCAGGAGTATGGAGGTTTTTATGGATGATTTTTCTGTGTTTGGAGATTCTTTTTACCATTGTTTGAAAAATTTGGAACAGGTACAGAGGTGCGAAGAAGATACAAACCTGGTACTCAATGGGGAGAAATGCCATTTCATGGTACATGAAGGCATTGTTCTTGGACACCGGATTTCACAAAAGGGAATCGAAGTAGACAAAGAAAAAATCGAGACAATTGAGAAACTACCTCCACCAACATCTGTAAAAGGGATTCGGAGTTTTCTTGGACATGCAGGTATTTACAGGAGATTTATCAAAGACTTTTCCAAGATTGCCAAACCTCTTTGCAATCTTCTGGAAAAGGATGTGCCTTTCAACTTCACCAAAGAATGCCAGGAAGCTTTCAAAATCTTAAAACAGAAGCTGATTTCTGCCCCCATCATTGTAGCACCAGATTGGACCCTTCCATTCGAGGTAATGTGTGATGCTAGTGATTTTGCTGTAGGTGCAGTTTTGGGACAACGTAAAGCAAAGATTTTCCATACCATTTACTACTCCAGCAGAACTCTGAATGAAGCTCAACTCAACTACACAACCACTGAAAAGGAGTTGCTAGCAGTTGTGTACGCTTTTGACAAATTCCGCTCCTATCTGCTGGGTCCCAAAGTGGTGGTTACACAGATCATTAGCAATCAAATATCTGATCACAAAGAAAGATGCCAAACCCAGATTGATCCGTTGGATACTTCTTTTGCAAGAATTCGACGTGGAGATCCGAGACAGGAAAGGAACAGAAAACCAGGTGGCAGATCACTTATCGAGGCACGAGAATGGAGAAACAGCTGGCAAAGAATTATCAATCAAAGAAACTTTTCCAGATGAACAGCTGTTCGCCATGAAACAACAGGAAGTCCCTTGGTATGCTGACTATGTCAACTACATTGTGTCAGGAAAATGGCCGTTGGAATGGACAACTCAGCAACGGAAAAAATTCTTCAAAGAAGTCAAGCATTATGTCTGGGATGAACCATACCAGTTTAAATGCTGTGCTGATCAATTATTGAGACGGTGTGTTCCACAGGAGGAGGTCAACAGTGTTTTGCAACACTGTCATTCATCACCATACGGCGGACACTTCAGTGGAAACAAAACTGTAGCCAAAGTCCTTCAATCAGGTTTGTTCTGGCCCACATTTTAAAGATGCTTATCTTTTGCTTTTCAATGTGA
>SKCR01011164.1:0-21902 GCA_019454045.1 Zanthoxylum bungeanum | reverse complement strand
CAAAGAAAGCATAAGAATAGGGGGAAAGTCTAGACGAGGCCCTAAGAAAAGACTTGTTGAAATGTCTACAAGAGTACCCCGACGTTTTTGCATGGGGACACGATAACATGCCCGGATCGACCCAAAATTCGTAAGCCATCGCTTAGCCAGTGAACCCATTACACAAACCAGTAAAACAGAAGAGGAGAATATTCAACCAGGAGCGGTGCGGAGCAATAGCAACGAGGTGGAAAAATTGCTGAAGGCCGGTTTCATCCGGGAAGTAAAATACCCAGAATGGGTGTCCAACGTAGTATTGGTGAAAAAATCTAACGGAAAGTGGAGAATGTGCGTAGATTTCACCGACCTCAACAAAGCATGTCCAAAAGACAGCTTTCCCCTCCCAAATATAGACCAACTGGTAGACACAACAGCTGCCAAGGGCTGCTAAGCTTCATGGACGCTTTCTCGGGATACAATTAGTCAAGATGCACCCTGCGGATGAGGAGAAGACCACCTTTATCACTGACCAAGGGCTGTACTGTTATAAAGTGATGCCTTTCGGATTGAAGAATGCAGGGGCGGACTTTCCAGAGACTTGGTGAACAAAAATCTTCAAACCGCTCATCGGCACAACCATGCTGGTATATGTCGACGACATGATAACAATGTCCGAAGAACCAAGAGACCATGTGGCCGACCTGAAGAAAACTTTCGAACTCCTGAGGAAACACAGTTTAAAGCTCAATCCAGAGAAGTGTGCATTCGGGGTAGCCTCAGGAAAATTTCTGGGCTACATGGTGAGTTCACGAGGTATTGAAGCGAACCCGCAAAAGATACAAGCTGTGCTAGACCTGAAATCGCCCCGAACAGTTAAGGAAGTACAAAGCCTTACAGGAAGAATCGCCGCACTCAACCGATTCATCTCGCGAGCAACCGACAAGTGCCATCCTTTCTTCAAAGTCATCAAAAAGCTCAAAAAGGGGTCGACTGGACACCTGAGTGCGAAGAAGCCTTCCAGCACCTAAAACAATACATGGCACAGCCCCCTCTCCTAGCCAAACCCTCCCAGGGGAGACACTGTATCTATACCTGGCCGTCTCAAAACACGCAGTAAGCTCGGCACTGGTACAAGAGACCGACCATGTCCAGAAACCGGTTTACTACGTCAGTAAAGCCCTGCTGGACGCAGAAACTCGATAACCCCATGCACGAACTCATTGCCCTATCCCTGATCACTGCGGCACGGAAGTTACGACCCTACTTTCAAGCCCATCCTATCAAGGTATACACGGATTATCCCCTGAGACAAATCTTGCAGAAACCAGAGGCCTCAGGGAGACTGATGAAGTGGTCAGTAGAAATAAGCGAGCACGACATATCCTACCTCCCAAGAACAGCAATAAAAGGGCAGGCCTTAGCGGACTTCATAGCAGAACTCACGGAACCACAGGTCTTGGCCGTGGAAGAAGACAGGTGGGAAATGTCTGTAGACGGATCCGCAAGTTCGCACGGCTACGGAGCAGGGGTAGCACTAAAAAGTGAAAAGGGAGAAGAAATACTGCTCGCCCTCAAATTCGCCTTCAAAACTACAAACAATGAAGCAGAGTACGAGGCAATACTGGCCAGGCTAAGGCTATGTACGGTAGTAGGGGTCCACAACGTAGTGATCAGGAGTGATTCTCAGCTAGCAATACAACAGCTGAAAGGGGACTTTCAAGCCAGAGAACCAGCCATGGTAGCTTACCTGGCCGAAGTGAAGAAATGGGCGCAGAAAGTGGGAAACGTACTCTTCGAACAGGTCAGACGAGAAGACAACTACGAAGCAGATTCCCTAGCCCGACTCGCCTCTTCAATGAGGACGGAAAACCCCAGGGTAATCCCTCTTATATACCTCCGAGAAAGAAGCATAGGAGAGACAGAGGTGGATGTACTAGAAGAAGAAGGCAAAGATTCATGGATGCAGCCGATCAGGAGATATCTGGAAACAGGAGAAACCCCTAAAGATAAAAAGGAGGCCAGGAAGCTGAAGTTCAAAAGTACCAAGTTTTCCCTGATTGAAGGAGTACTCTACCGGAGAGGATACACCGTACCCCTCCTAAGATGCTTAGCACCAGAAGAAGCAGACTACGTGCTCAGGGAGATTCACGCAGGCATCTGCGGAAGCCACGCCGGGGGAAGATCAATCGCCTTCAAAGCCTTGAGGCAAGGGTTTTACTGCCCAACCATGCACCAGGATGGCGTAAGGATAGCGCGGAAATGCGAAGGTTGCCAGAAAAATGCCAACCTCTACCATCAACCGGCAGAACAGCTGACCACCATATCCAGCCCCTGGCCTTTCGCACAGTGGGGGCTAGACATCATAGGGCGGATGCCGAAAGGACGAGGTCAGGCAAAATATGCAATCGTGGCCATAGACTACTTTACCAAATGGGTAGAGGCAGAGCCATTATCCACCATCTCGGAAAAGAAGGCCACGGAGTTCCTGAAAAGAAATATAATCTGTCGGTTCGGAATCCCCCAGGCAATCATCACCGACAACGGAAAGCAATTCGACAGCAGGGGATTCAGGAAACTTTGTGAAGACCTCCAGATAACTTTGAAATTCGCCTCGCCAGCCCATCCCAAGTCAAACGGGCAGGTTGAAGCCACCAATAAAACCATCAAGTCAAACCTGAAAGCTCGACTCGGGTCAAGCAAAAGCCTATGGGTCGAGGAGCTACCGGAAGTACTGTGGGCACACCGGACGACCTTCAAGGATTCAACCGGAGAGACACCCTTCTCCCTATCATAGGGATGTGAGGCCGTCATCCCAGCGGAGATCGGAATATCAACCCACAGGGTCCGCCACTTCGAGAACGAGCGGAACGAAGAACTTATCAAAAACCACCTCGACCTGATCGAAGAAAGAAGAGAACAGTCAGCAGTAAGAGGAGCAATCTACCAACAGAGAATGGCCCGTTTCTACAATAGGAGAGTTCGAACCCGCTCCTTTCTAACAGGCGATCTAGTGCTAAGAAAAGTAACTCTGAACACCCGGCGACCAGAAGAAGGGTCGTTAGGTGCCAAGTGGGAAGGCCCTACAAAATCACCGAAGTAGTAAGAGACCAGGGGCCTACATCTTAGAACATCTGGACGGCACGAGGTTGAAGAAACCATGGAACGCTGAAATGTTAAGAAAATACTTCCCGTAAAAATCAACTTTCCTTTCTTCTATTTTCTTTTTTGCAAAAACCGGGCAAAACACCGAATAGGAACAACTGTTGTAAAAAGGGCAGCACGCCCCCAAGCATGAATAAAAATTCCTTGCCTGGCAAAATCCTTTGAAAAAAAACAAAAAAAAAAAAAAAATTTCGGCTCGGGGCTGGATTTCGTTCTGCCGAGGCCACTAAGATAAACAGCTCGGGGTCGGGCGATGTCCCACCGAGTCTGCTCTTTGGACTGGGGACGTAACATTCCCCCAGGGCCAAGTGATTCCTACAGCTCGGGGTCGGGCAATGTCCCACCGAGTCTGCTCTTTGGACTGGGGACGTAACATTCCCACAGGGCCAAGTGATTCCTACAGCTCGGGGTCGGGCAATGTCCCACCGAATCTGTCTTTGGACTGGGGACGTAACATTCCCCCAGGGCCAAGTGATTCTTACAGCTCGGGGTCGGGCAATGTCCCACCGAGTCTGCTCTTTGGACTGGGGACGTAACCTTCCCCCAGGGCCAAGTGATTCCTACAGGTCGGGGTCGGGCAATGTCCCACCGAGTCTGTCTTTGGACTGGGGACGTAACATTCCCCCAGGACCAAGAGATTCTTACAGATCGGGGTCGGGCGATGTCCCACCGAGTCTGTCTTTGGACTGGGGACGTAACATTCCCCAGGACCAAGTGATTCTTACAGATCAGGGTCGGGCGATGTCCCACCGAGTCTGTCTTTGGACTGGGGACGTAACATTCCCCAGGACCAAATGATTCTTACAGATCGGGGTCGGGCGATGTCCCACCGAGTCTGTCTTTGGACTGGGGACGTAAAATTCCCCCAGGACCAAGTGATTCTTACAGATCGGGGTCGGGCGATGTCCCACCGAGTCTGTCTTTGGACTGGGGACGTAACATTCCCCCAGGACTAAGTGATTCTTACAGATCGGGGTCGGGCGATGTCCCACCGAGTCTGTCTTTGGACTGGGGACGTAACATTCCCCCAGGACAAAGTGATTCTTACAAATCGGGGTCGGGCGATGTCCCACCGAGTCTGTCTTTGGACTGGGGACGTAACATTCCCCCAGGACCAAGTGATTCTTACAGATCGGGGTCGGCGATGTCCCACCGAATCTGTCTTTGGACTGGGGACGTAACATTCCCCCAGACCAAGTGATTCTTACAGATCGGGGTCGGGCGATGTCCCACCGAGTCTGCCCTTTGGACTGGGGACGTAACATTCCCCCAGGGCCAAGTGATTCTTACAGCTCGGGGTCGGGTTACGTCCCACCGAGTCAGCTTCTTGGTTGGGGAGGTAACATTCCCCCATAACCCAAGTCTTTCACTTAGCTCGGGGTCGGGTTACGCGCCCACCGAGTCAAACTCCTTCGATTTGGGAGGAAAACATCCCCCCAGAATCGAAGCCCGTTACCAGCTCGGGGTTAGGTTGTACCCCTCGGTTCATGATGACCTCTGAAGAGTCCCTATTGTTCGGACAACAAAAAAAAAAGAGGAGAGAAATAAATAAGACATAAATATTCATGTGTATATAAAGTTATAATGTTATTACACAAAGTTAAAGTGTACATAGGGCCCCGGTAGGGTTACCCTTTTCATTCAGCCCGCGCAGGAGCAGGATTTTCTTCCTCAGATGGTTCAAGTGGCGAGAGAAGCGGCTCGGCATCGGGAGGAAGGACTGTGGCTTCAACCTCGACAGCAGGATAGACCTCTACTTCAGGGACGGGAGGAGGGATCTCAAGGCAGTCCTCGCCGGAGGATGGAATATCAGATCGTCCTTCTAGGGAAACTCCAGAAGCCGGGACGACCGAAATCGGATCAGGATTCATAACCTCCTCCCGGCAGGTGGAGGGAGCCACTTCTGGAATTCCTTCTCGGAAATATCCCCCTTGCAATAACTGATGGCCGCACGGATGGGGTCCATGTTCAGACTTGGCAGCACCATCGGATTAAATCAGCACAATCACCAACTCCCTCAAGGCGGATAGCCTCCTTCTCGGCTTCAAGCTCACTCTCCCTCTTCTCAAGCTCGATCTCTCTCTCCTCGAGATCAACCTCCTCTCCTCAAGCTCGGTCTTCTTCCTCTCAAGACTATCTCGGGTCCGTGCAACCTCCTCGCTTGTTCTTCAACTTGGCCTCAGCACTTGCCACCTTCCCTTTCAAAACGCCAATCTCAGATTGGGCGGCCTTCAAATCCTCCCGGGCAGTATCAGCAAGTTTTCGTTCCAATGAGGCAGCAGCCTTAAGAGCCTTATTCGTTTTGAAGTTCTCAATGGCAGTCGACTGAAGGTTCTCTATCGTCCCCTCCGATCAGCCAGCTTTGCCTCCACTTCGGAGAGACGATTTTGAAGTCTCTGGGCCTGACCACCCTCGGACAACAAAGTCAGAAGAAGACCCTTATTCTTGGCCATGAGGTAGTTGGCCTGCACACAAAAAGGAGAAAGGAGTCAATACATAAAATAAAAAGAACCAAGACCCAAAAAACCGAGAAGGGAAGTGAAAATACCTTCGCCATCTGAGAGCTCATCTCGGCAATCACCGCCTCGGGAGAGATATCCTCATACCTCGAGACCTCCTCAGGAGGAATCACCTCGGCCAATTCATTGAAGGCCGGCACTAAATGGGAAGTGGCCTCCCAGATGTTTTCTCCCAAGTCGTCCACACCAAGGACCACAGGGCCTTCCGTTTTTTGGAGGAGCCTTCAGAGGACTTCCTCCCCCTACGGACATCCTTCCTCTTAACCGGAGCAGCTTCTTCCTCCTCCTCTTGGACCAGCTCGGTCTCCTCGGCCCCAAATTGACGCCTCCTCTTCCTAAGAGGCTTTGGCGGACTGGTAAGACGAGTGGACCCCGATGATTGTGCACCAGGAGAAGAGAGACTCCGAGCAGCAGGCTGGACATCTCCTTGAGAGGCCCGCTCAGCCCCAGCAGTGTCAGGCTGTGCCTGGGAAGTTCCAACATCAGCACGGCCGGCTTTCTTCATGGTACCGGCCAACTTCTCAAGAAACTTAGGCCTCTTCGACATGCCTACAAAAAGAAGGAAATCAGGGACCAAGCATATAACAAAGATATCAAACATGACGAAAAAAACAGGGAAGATCATCAAAACAGCCATCAGACACCTACCTATCCGACCAGAGACTTCCGGAGGGACGGTCTGAATAAGGCCTGACTCAACAAAGGCCGCATCATTGACCAAATTCCTCCAGGGGGCAGCATATCCCCGAGCCCAATGTACCCGCCTCCGAACCTGACGAGAAACCTTGGAGCATCTCGCCAAAAGCTGGGGGAAACCAGAGAAGTCAGAAACCTAAGAAATTAAGAACGGGAATAAAGAAAGACAAAAGGGGTATTAAACTCCTAACCTCCAGCTGAAAATGTCCGGAACCGAGACGTCCTCCTCAAACGTTCTCAGGACCCGACCCCAGTCCCCAGTAGCCCAGAACCAAAGGTCTTTGAAGTTCTTGTTGGAGTCGGGGAGCTTCTGGACAAGGTTGGACGAGCTATCGTAAGCAGAGAGGTAATACCAGCCGTAGTCAGTCTTTGGGTTAGACTTCAAACGGTATAACCTCTTCACCTCTTCCAAGCAAGGTACACCTAAACCTGCCCGGTGCCAGACCACATATATACCGGCCAGAATCCTCCAGCTATTCAAGCTCAATTGGCAAGGGGCAAGCTCCATCTCGGCCAGTATCCAAGCGAAATAGCGTTGCATCGGCAGCCGCAGCCCACATTCAAAAAAGATAGGAAGAAGCGCCACCGAGCCCTCATCAGGTTGGCTGGCACGATCCATAGGACCAGGAACTTCAAGGGCGATGTCTATCGGAATGTTATACCACTGACGGAGAAGGGCGAGATCATCCTCGGTTATCTTAGAGGGACGGTTCATATCCAGAGCCGACGACCCAAGTTCACCAGGCTCTGGGTCCTTCCGAGGAACTCTCTGGTGGTAGGAATCATTTTCAATCTCAGAAGCAGTAGGGGTAGTGTCAAGGTCTTCTACACTAGGTGCCCCTGAGCCCGAGGAAAGATGATTGGAATGGCAAGAAAATTCTTTTTTGCATCCTGGGACGACTGACCAGCGAAGACAATCAGCACACCCTCTTCATATAGTTCCCGGTACCACTCACATACTCGTTGGAACCGAGAACTAGGGGACAGATGTTGATGGTGTTTTCAAGCGCTACAACATTTAAGACAGCACGACAAGGACAAAGGGTAAATTCTCTGTCTGGTTGAGATCATGTAGCCGACCCGACCAGTTCATGTGAAGACCGGCCACTTTGGTTCAGATGACCGAGCACTATAGAGGTCAGCAGGAACGCTCTCAGCATAAAAGATTGTCACGGCCGACCTCACTAAGACCGACCAGACAACAGGCCGTGTTCAGGACAACAGCACCCCATTCTTATGGATAAGATAAGAAAGATATCCTACTCTCGCAAGGAGAAAGAGTCAGAATTCAAAGGGAATCGGAAGGAGAAGGCAGCACCGGATCAGGAAACCCTACAAGAAGAGAAGATTGAGTCCAAATAGGATTTCTTATACAAATAAGAGTCTGATTCTGTATTATTTAAATAGAAGGGTTAGAGCATGTGTAAAAGACATCTGAAAATCATCACAAGGAGTGAGAGATTAGAATCATAGAGCTCTGATTTGTAAAAGCAAGGAAGAGACTCGAGGAGTGTATTTGAGTAATAAAAAGCACCACCATGTTCTTGCCCGTGGACGTAGGTCGGATCCCCAAAATCCACCGAACCACGTTAAATCACCTTGTCTGATTGGCGTATTTTCTCTTTTCCGCTAAATTGCCTTTGGTCCCCCATACCAAACAAATTCACAGTTGGAGGAGGATTTCCTCGGGAGGATATTCCAATTTACCTGAGACCAAAATCCACCGTCAACAGAGTATAATGACATCAAATGATTGTGTGATCGAATTCACTTAGTGAAAAAGCTTTTGTTTGTTGGTTTGGTAGTTAAATTAAATATGATAGATGACTATCTTCTAGCTATCAAGGACAGATGGCAAGATTAAGTGTTAGACAGTAATGACCCATAGCGTCACTATTTTGTAAATGATATTGTATTATTGTACAAAATTAACTATGTAGTAATGAAATTGCCTTTACCATTTTGTAATTTATTTACTTTGATATATAAATGGTAAAAGTCCCTATGATTAGTTCCGGATTGTGATGATATGAGACAGTATCAATCCATAAAGGTTTAATCATTAAATATCCCTAGTCGTAGTATTATCGAGATTGGACATCGATAATGCGGAATAGACTAGTACTGCACTCGTGCATGTTGTGAGGGCACAACGGCATAGTTCTCATATATTTAAGTATAGGATACTTATGCAAGTGCGGTAGGAGGTTGTGTTTTACCGATGGTACGGAAAACAGCTTCGCTCTGGATAGACCCCGCGGAGTCCCATTGGTAGTATGTCTGCGTGTCTATGGGAGTCCGCTTCAGGGTAGGTGCATATGATCTTAACCTGAGACTTGCATCGCTAGTACTTACGACAATCGGTAAACTTTAGTTTTGGTGGTCCAGGGCTTTAACGGGTTCTGTGTGTACACCTCTTCTGGGTTTATCGAGAATCGTAGTGTATTGGATGTGATGTCAAGATGGAAGTATCACTTCAGACATATGGAGATGATGATCGCGAGGGATACAGAACTAGTACTCTATAATGGTTGCAACCATCGGGATAATATGACTAGGTCAGGATTATCCGATTCAAAGAGACTGGTTGCTTGATGTCCGATATGTGTATCGTACGGGGCAGACACATCTCCAGCCCCAGGCCTTACATGTGATCATCCGATACTGGTTCGATATACACTATACTACGGTATACTACGCCTGTTATAGATCTTATATTCCAATAAGAATATTTCTAGAGAATTGGGTAGGCATGGCGTTTTGCTAGAGGCTAACCTTGTCTTGTAAATCGGTAAAAACGTAGTACTTGGTACGTACGTGTTCGGATAGTTCGACAACCGGATTTACTGCCAACATATCTAGGGATCTCTTGGGTCGCTTCCCGAAGATTCACCAATGACGTATGATTCAAACTCGATTAATCTTGGATTAATTACGGAGAGACTTTATCTTGGATAAAGTACTATATAAAGAGAGAGAACGATTAATTTGGAATTAATCGTAAAATTATTATATTCGATATAATAATCGAAATTCGATTTCGACGCGAAATTAAAATTAGATTTTAATTCGGGCAAACGAGTTAATTTAGAATTAATTCGTTAGCGACGTAAATAATAATTTCGCTAGGCGCAATTATTTATTTAAATTCGATTTAATTAACGTCGCGACGTAAGTTCGGTATTTCGGAAATATCGAACCCGAACGCGTGAGTGCACGTGGGCCCACTTCATTTGGAAACGTGTGGGGCCCACATGACACATGTCATTATTTGCATTATTTAATTGTTGATGTATTGCATGGAGATAGTGTACAATGCACTCAAGGGTTTTGCATGGAAATTGAGTGTTTGACACTCTAAGCCTTTGCATGGTTGTGTCATAAGTTTATTATTATTTAATAAATATTATGGCATAAATATAAATTGATTTTTGTAACAAAAAAATCTCTCTTTCTCCCTCTCAAATTACCGAAACAGTGAGCAGTTTTGGCTCTCCATTTCTTCATTGTTTTGTGGCAAGACTAGAAGAAAGTGTGCAAGTTTGGAACTTTAATTCACAATTTGGCTAGCACCATCAAGGGATCATACAAAGGTGTTATGGGAAACTCATCTTAGAGCTTGGAAGGATCAAACATTGCTTGGAGCTTCTCTTTTCTGCTTGGCCGAATCCTTCACTGCACAAAGGAGAAAGTTTTGTTTCATCAACGCATCCGCATTCCGTCTTTGTGAGTATGATTCCGCCATACTTCAAATTGTTCATTCTTTATATATATATTTTGCTTGTGCTTTTGATCTTGGGACATGGATAATTTTTCCAACAATGGTATCATTGAGCTTAAAGAGCATGCAAATATATTAGGATGTTATTTGGGGAAAATTGTTTGAAGCATGATTTGATGAGTTTGCTTGATTAAATATGCTTAGATGTATGTTATATAGATTATACATCATCAATTTCATGGAAAATAAATTGGATTAATTTTTCCAACCCAAATGAGGCTTGGCCGAATACATGCAAGCATGTGGACTAGATGATTTTTTAATTTTAAGACATTAGATGACTTGAAATAATATGGAATGATGATTTGTAACTCGATTGGATTGAAAACGAAATCGGAACCATTTAATCACCTTGGCCGAATGCTTGATGGAGTATTAGGGACTTGATTTTTTGATTAAATAATGTTGGACATATATTTAAGATAAAAATATGATTAATGGATTAATTTGATATTTTGGGAATATTGATTTAAAGGATTAATCATGATATACACTTTAATTAATTAAGTTATAAAATTTGGAATTTTAAAATTTGGTTAATTGGGCTTAAATTGGAATTGGGCCTAAAACTATTATATTTGGACATAAATGGGCTTGGTTGGGCCAAGTAGATTTGGACCATTTGGATTGGATCCAAAATGGGCCTAAATCACACCATTTAAGTCCAAATGTAATAAATGGGCTTTTATGTTTAATTGGGCCTTATGGGCTTGATATTGATTTTATGGCAAATGAGGGTGATTCCTTATTGGGCTTGGAAATTGGGTTTGACCCACATTGACCAAGGCCCAAGCCTAATGAAATCAATAGAAAGCCCATCGGACTTTAATTAAACGGACATTAGATGTTAGTTGGGCTTTGAGACCCAATAGTACTAGATTTGGAATCTAAGTTATAAAAGCACAATAAAAGTGTAAATATTTAATTTAGAATTAAATAATAGGATTAGTATTGAATACGACTTAAATTGGATTTAACGAGTAGTTCGATATAATTCGTGAATTCATACATAAGTATTTATTCTCAAAACGAGTTGGACTCGCGCAAATGCAAACAATTGTTTGAACATTGTATTGTCACCTAATTAAAGACTAATTAATTGGATTTGATTGGTTGTATAACATGCCTTGAATGAATGAATGTGGATGTGTTGTATGAATAGTGTATATCGGATGGATATTAGAAGGGAAGGGTAATTTTAGAAATTATTGTAAATTTGGAATTTATAAATTGGACCTGCGTGTCCAGCCTTATCTCTTTTATCTCTTTGTATTCTCTTCTCACCTAATTCCCCTCAATGTAAATGAGGTTTCTCTTATTGTATTATGTAATTGGGTAGAAGTAGAATAGTGCTAGCGGGGAGAGGAAAGGGAGTGATTTGTTCTAGGAACAAGTTGTTTATATCCATCCGCATATCACTATTACTTTACTTTACGCGCTTTATGATGTTTTAGAAGCATGCTTAAGGGTGTATGATGATGAGACCTAACAAAGATAAATTAATTGGTTGCCAATTACGCGAAAAATCCCTCAAACAATATTAAGCGATTTTCCTTCCGTTGAATGATTCTTTCTCAAGATCCGAAATTGGCATTGGTTTGTTGGCCAAAGTCAAGACCTTTGTCAATTGAGGATGTGTTTGAATCATGAGAGTTTTGTTCCACATCGGTGTCCTGTCCAAGTTGTGATTTGTTGGCCAAAGTCAAGATCACTTCTTGTCCATCGACATTGATTACGAAACTTTCCTCGTCAATGGGTCCCGCTTAACTGGAATCATTAGGTTTGTTGTGCCAAAGCCAAGGCTTAGTTGATTCAGAGGAAATGGTTAGGAAAATGTATTGGATACATTGACATATGTATTAGATATATATGTTTCGGACTTGGATGTCCACCTACCGGATCTAGGAATTGGATGGGATCCAATTGATCTTCGAGATCTACCTAGTTAAATATCATACAACTTGTTGGCCAAAGTCAAGGTTGTGTGTTATTTAACGGGATCCTAGCCCACTAGGAAATTGGATTTCCCGAGTACTCAACAGAGGGTTAGAGACTTGTAGAAAATAGTGGGAGGCTAGTATTGAGTTTGCAATTTCATTCAGATACTTAGCTTTACGCGCTTACAAAATTTATTTCGTCAATATTTTAACATTAGTTGGACTAATAAAATGTTATTTTTCTTGTAACAGTTTGACTGTACCCATTTTATCGTTAACTAGATAGTTGGACTATCGTAGTTAAGATGGCAAGCAAGGTAAATGTCCGAGACATCATCATGGGTGACAATGTCTTTAAGGGGATAAACTTTGCTGATTGGGAAATGAACCTAAGGATAGTCCTTGGGGCGGAGAGGATACTGTATACGATACAAAGACCTCTCGGGCCTAAGCCCACTGAGCCACTTGAGCTGGAGTTATGGAAAACTCACAGTGATGATTGTGACACGGCTCAGTCGATCATGCTTGCTTCAATGACTCAACACTTTCGTCGCCAAAATAGGGACTTGGATCCTTATAATATGATGGCAAGATTGCAAGATCTTCACCGCACTAATAAGCGGATGGCGAGGTACGAGTTGGTGAAGAAAATCTTTCGCTCCCGTATGACTGATGGTAGTTCTGTTGAGGTCCATGGGACTCAAATGATAGCCGATATTGATGAACTGGCTAATATGGGTATAGTCTTGGAGGCTGAGCTGGCTATAGATGTACTTCTACAGTCACTACCCGATACTTGGAAACAGATTGTCATCAACTACAAACTGATGAATTCGGATGACACTCTTGGAGAGTTATTGTCGATTCTCAAGGAGTCAGAGAAAGAACTTCTGAAAGGCAACAAGCGCGAGGCGCACTTTGCAACAACATCTCAAACGCCGAAAGCTGGGCTCAAGGCAACTGGGGGTGTTAAGAAGAAAAAGCATAGAACAAAGGCAAGGCCAAGTCAACAAAGGCTTCTGGGAAGCCAAGGGACAAGTCTCAAGATGTTTGCCTGAAATGCGGCAAGAAAGGTCACTGGAAGCGTGACTGCCGCATGAACAAGGGACATAAGGAGGACATACAGGCGGGCAAGGCCGGCCTCAGGTATGTTTGTTATTGAGATAAATATGACTACTTCTAGTCTTAATAAAAATTGGATTTTTGATTCTGGCTGTGGTTCTCATATTTGTACTGATGTGCAGGATCTGCATGATAGCAGGAGACTGGCTTCGGGGGAGGTTGATCTACGAGTTGGAAATGGAACTTCTGTTGCTGTTTTGGCCGTAGGCACTTTTGTTTTGGAACTGCCCTCGGGGCATGTACTTAAACTTTTGAACTGTTATTATGTTCCTAGTTTAACTAAGAATATTATTTCTGTATCTTTGTTAACCCAGTATGGGTACACTTTTGTATTTAAAAACACCAGGTGTTATTTATATAAAAATGATGCAGAAATTTGCAGTGCTGATGCAAATAATGGTCTTTATATTTTGAATATAAATGAATCTCCAAAATGTAAAATAACAAACAAAAGGCTCAAAATGAGTAATCCAAAGAAGAAACTTATTTGTGGCATTGTCGTCTGGGACACATCAACAAGACTCGCATATCCACACTTTCGAAGAGTGGGTACTTGGACGGATTTGATCCAAATTCATATGACGTCTGCGAATCTTGTTTATTAGGCAAAATGCCTAAATCACCTTTTAGTGGTAAAGGTGAACGCGCCACTGAACTGTTAGCCCTCGTTCATAGTGACGTTTGTGGGCCCATGTCTAGCCAGGCTAGAGGTGGATATCGATACTTCGTAACCTTTACGGATGATGCATCACGTTATGGTTATGTGTATCTAATGATGCACAAGTCGGAAACTTTTGAGAAATTCAAAGAGTTTCGACACGAAGTTGAAAAACAAACAGGCAAGAGTATTAAAACATTACGGTCGGACCGTGGTGGCGAATACTTAAGTAATGAGTTTCAAGATTACTTGAAAGAATATGGTATTCTTTCACAATGGACTCCTCCTGGAACACCACAATTAAATGGTGTGTCTGAACGGAGAAACCGTACCTTGCTTGACATGGTAAGGTCGATGATGAGTCGCACTGAGCTACCTATATCCTTCTGGGGACATGCATTAGAAAGTGCAATTCTTATTTTGAATAGGGTTCCGTCAAAGTCTGTTGAACAGACTCCGTATGAGATATGGACAGGAAAGAAACCAGGTTTCTCATTCCTGAAGATTTGGGGTTGCTGGGCATACGTCAAACGTTTGGAAGGTACCAAACTTGAACCCAAATCAGATAAATGCCTATTTGTTGGATATCCTAAGGAAACCAAAGGATATTACTTCTATTACCCAAGAGAACAAAGTATTTGTTGCTCTACATGCGGTTTTCCTTGAGAAGGAATTCCTAAATGCAGTGTTTAGTGGGAGGAAAGTAGAACTCGATGAAAGTCGTAGTGATACTGTTCCTGGCAATGAATCAAGAACGGAACATGAACAGTCCATCCAGGATGAGACTGAACCACAATCTTCAATTACACAAGGACTACGTAGGTCGGAGAGAGTCAGGGTAATACCTGAGAGGTATGGATTCCTGATCTCACCTCATGTAGATATTAATCTTATTGAGGATACTGAACCGGCTACGTATGAGGAAGCGATACAAGGTATCGAATCCACTTTATGGCAAGAGGCCATGAAGGCCGAAATGGATTCCATGTATACCAACCAAGTTTGGACACTGGTTGATGCACCAGAAGGCGTAAAGCCTATTGGATGCAAATGGGTCTTCAAGAAGAAGACAGACATGGATGGCAACGTACAAACGTACAAAGCTAGGCTTGTAGCGAAGGGGTATCGTCAACAACTTGGAGTTGATTATGACGAAACTTTCTCACCCGTTGCCATGATTAAATCCATTCGGATAATGCTTGCAATAGCTGCATATTACGATTACGAAATATGGCAGATGGACGTTAAAACCGCTTTCCTTAACGGAAACCTGTTGGAGGATGTTTATATGCAACAACCTGACGGTTTTATC
Organism: Zanthoxylum bungeanum; assembly: GCA_019454045.1. Lineage (NCBI taxonomy): Eukaryota > Viridiplantae > Streptophyta > Magnoliopsida > Sapindales > Rutaceae > Zanthoxylum > Zanthoxylum bungeanum. The sequence goes on along the minus strand of SKCR01011164.1, from coordinate 6,736 downwards.
GCACCAAGACTTGCAAACAAGGTTTGTAAGTTAAATCGGTCCATTTATGGACTGAAGCAAGCATCGAGGTCATGGAACCAACGTTTTGATGAGGTCATAAAAGAATATGATTTCATTCAAAACGTAGATGATCCTTGTGTATATAAGAAGGTTAGTGGGAGTGCACTGACTTTTATTGTCCTTTATGTCGACGATGTATTGCTTATAGGCAATGACATTCCCATGTTAACGTCGGTGAAAGCTTGGCTTTCATTGAAATTCTCCATGAAAGATCTGGGAGAAGCAGCTTTTATTCTAGGAATAAAGATCTACCGGGATAGATCTAGAAGGCTACTTGGACTCTCCCAGAGTACATATATTGATAAAGTGTTGAAGAGATTCAACATGGATCAGTCCAAGAGGGGACTGTTGCCAACATCACATGGCGTCTTTCTATCTAGGGACATGTGTCCTAAAACACAAGATGAGAGAGACAACATGAGTCGGACTCCGTTCGCCTCGGCAGTCGGATCGATCATGTATGCCATGATATGTACACGACCTGATGTGTCCTATGCTTTGAGCATGTGCAGTCGATATCAGGCCGATCCAGGACAGGATCACTGGATGGCGGTTAAGAGTATCCTTAGGTATCTTAAAAGAACTAAGGATGTTTTCTTAATCTATGGAGATGGAGAACTTGAGGTATCTGGGTATACCGATGCAAGTTTCCAAACCGACAGAGACGACTTTAAGTCGCAAACCGGGTACATATTTTGCTTGAATAACGGAGCAGTGAGCTGGAAATCTTCCAAGCAAGATACTGTTGCCGATTCAACAACTGAAGCGGAGTACATTGCAGCAGCTGAAGCAGCAAAAGAGGCAGTTGGATCCGTAATTTCTAATTGGATTAGGAGTAGTTCCGTTAGCAGCTGAGCCCGTTCCATTGTATTGTGACAATAGCGGGGCTATAGCACAGGCTAAGGAACCAAGGTCTCATCAACGATCCAAACATGTTCTTCGACGATTCCATCTGATTCGAGAGATCATACATCGTGGCGATGTGAAGATCGAAAAGATCGCATCAGAGGATAATATTGCAGATCCGCTGACGAAGGCTATTCCTCGGGAAAAGTTTGAGCGACATGTACATAGTTCAGGTATTAGATGCTTGAGTGACTGGCTATAGGCCAAGTGGGAGATTGTTAGACAGTAATGACCCATAGCGTCACTATTTTGTAAATGATATTGTATTATTGTACAAAATTAACTATGTAGTAATGAAATTGCCTTTTACCGTTTTGTAATTTATTACTTTGATATATAAATGGTAAAAGTCCCTATGATTAGTTCCGGATTGTGATGATATGAGACAGTATCAATCCATAAAGGTTTAATCATTAAATATCCCTAGTCGTAGTATTATCGAGATTGGACATCGATAATGCGGAATAGACTAGTACTGCACTCGTGCATGTTGTGAGGGCACAACGGCATAGTTCTCATATATTTAAGTATAGGATACTTATGCAAGTGCGGTAGGAGGTTGTGTTTTACCGATGGTACGGAAAACAGCTTCGCTCTGGATAGACCCCGCGGAGTCCCATTGGTAGTATGTCTGCGTGTCTATGGGAGTCCGCTTCAGGGTAGGTGCATATGATCTTAACCTGAGACTTGCATCGCTAGTACTTACGACAATCGGTAAACTTTAGTTTTGGTGGTCCAGGGCTTTAACGGGTTCTGTGTACACCTCTTCTGGGTTTATCGAGAATCGTAGTGTATTGGATGTGATGTCAAGATGGAAGTATCACTTCAGACATATGGAGATGATGATCGCGAGGGATACAGAACTAGTACTCTATAATGGTTGCAACCATCGGGATAATATGACTAGGTCAGGATTATCCGATTCAAAGAGACTGGTTGCTTGATGTCCGATATGTGTATCGTACGGGGCAGACACATCTCCAGCCCCAGGCCTTACATGTGATCATCCGATACTGGTTCGATATACACTATACTACGGTATACTACGCCTGTTATAGATCTTATATTCCAATAAGAATATTTCTAGAGAATTGGGTAGGCATGGCGTTTTGCTAGAGGCTAACCTTGTCTTGTAAATCGGTAAAAACGTAGTACTTGGTACGTACGTGTTCGGATAGTTCGACAACCGGATTACTGCCAACATATCTAGGATCTCTTGGGTCGCTTCCCGAAGATTCACCAATGACGTATGATTCAAACTCGATTAATCTTGGATTAATTACGGAGAGACTTTATCTTGGATAAAGTACTATAAAGAGAGAGAACGATTAATTTGGAATTAATCGTAAAATTATTATATTCGATATAATAATCGAAATTCGATTTCGACGCGAAATTAAAATTAGATTTTAATTCGGGCAAACGAGTTAATTTAGAATTAATTCGTTAGCGACGTAAATAATAATTTCGCTAGGCGCAATTATTTATTTAAATTCGATTTAATTAACGTCGCGACGTAAGTTCGGTATTTCGGAAATATCGGACCCGAACGCGTGAGTGCACGTGGGCCCACTTTCATTTGGAAACGTGTGGGGCCCACATGACACATGTCATTATTTGCATTATTTAATTATTGATGCATTGCATGGAGATAGTGTACAATGCACTCAAGGGTTTGCATGGAAATTGAGTGTTTGACACTCTAAGCCTTTGCATGGTTTGTGTCATAAGTTTTTATTATTTAATAAATATTATGGCATAAATATAAATTGATTTTTGTAACAAAAAATCATCTCTCTTCTCCCTCTCAATTACCGAAACAGTGAGCAAGTTTTGGCTCTCCATTCTTCATTGTTTTGTGGCAAGACTAGAAGAAAGTGTACAAGTTTGGAACTTTAATTCACAACTTTGGCTAGCACCATCAAGGGATCATACAAAGGTGTTATGGGAAACTCATCTTAGAGCTTGGAAGGATCAAACATTGCTTGGAGCTTCTCTTTTCTGCTTGGCCGAATCCTTCACTGCACAAAGGAGAAAGTTTGTTTCATCAACGCATCCGCATTCCGATCTTTGTGAGTATGATTCCGCCATACTTCAATATTGTTCATTCTTTATATATATTTGCTTGTGCTTTTGATCTTGGGACATGGATTAATTTTTCCAACATTAAGGCCAAGATTGAACAGAGCTCCTCTAGCTAAAATCAAGATAAATCAATCATGCATATTCTCTTTGTAACTGTTGTATATTTCAGCGAATTCAATAATTTCTATCTAAATAGCTCTCTCTAGTTGTTGTATATGAAGTTAATTCATATTCATCAATAATGTGTGAAAAAATCATTCATTCAAATTCAGGAATCTCTGTCTTTAATGGTATCAGGAGAGCCAGTCTCAACGAGCCACCGATCCAGATGTAGTTTTGTCTTACCTTGTTAGGTTGGTGCGCTGAGCGCCAATTTCTTAGTTTTTTCCCTGTAAATATTCATGTTAAATATGTTATTAATGAATAAATAAACGTTTCTATAATTAAATTCTTTTATTATATGGTAAAAGACGTAAATGAACATAGAGGATTGGTTATGATACATGCAAAAGCGTCGCAATGACATTGAGCAGTATCATAACAATCATTCTTTAACTGTTTCTGGCAAGGTTTACAATTATGGTCAGTAAGTAAAACCCGCTTGAGACGGTAATGTCGTAATTGGAATATTACTTCCAAATAGTTCTCAATGAACATTGATTCTCGGAAAGACTCGATAGACCTTAGGGTTTATATCAGAATTAAACACTGAACGATCGCCAATATTCTTAATAGGTGGTACACCAACGTCATAAGATCTTTCGGGTTGAGTGAGCATAGTTATCCTTCAACTTGAGAAAGATACCACTGTGGATGTATGAGGTATCCTCCACACTTTGAGGTGTTGGGTTTTTAGGTCAAATCAAGATCATATAAGCATAAAATGTGTGTGAATAAACAAGAAAGTAGCGGAAATACTCACTTTGATCGGCTTGGATGTTTGGCGGAGAGTTCAAAAATTTTCTTCCATGAAGGTTGCTCCAGGCTCCTTTTTTGATGTATGTTGAGCTTCCAAGCTTGTCCTTGAATTCCAAACTCATGGATTAGTGTCCCTAACCCTTTGTATGACTCCTTGATGTGCTAGCATGCAAGATTTTTGAACAAAAATCTTTACCAATTAACCCTAGGTCTCGGCAATGGAGGGAGTGAGAGAGAAGGAGTATCGGCTTTCACAAAAATAAAGAGAGAGAGAGAGAGAGAAAAAAAATTGTGGTTGTGTTTGATTTTCAAAAAATCAATATCATACCAAAACCAAACTTTGGTATTAGTCATTCCAAATGACAAAGAGTGTTAAAATAAGCAACCACCAACTTCTATGTCACCATAAAGTAACAAAGTTGGACTAGTTGATGGACTTATGGGCCCCCACTAAATTCAATCTGAGTGGACCCGCAAAACACGTTCCGGGCTCGGGGTTCGTTAATCGAATTACGAATTTTCCGTGCGAGTAATTAAATCAAAAAATTAATTAAATATTATGCCTACAAAATACTATTCACGTGCTCGCGAATTAATTCTAAATTAATTCGTTTGCCGAATTAAAATCCAATTTTAATTCGCTATGAAATTAATTTAATAATATATCGAATATATTAATTTAACGATTATTCCAAATTAATCGTTCTCTTCTATTTAATGAATTTTATCCCGATAAAATTATCGTATTAATCCTAGATTAATTTTCTCTCTCTTTCAAGTAATCCCAGATTAATTATGTTCGAGAGTCATACGTCATCGGTGAATCTTCGGGAAGCGAACCCTGAGATCCCGGATATGTTGGCAGTAAATTGATCACGGAGTATCCAATACATGAGTACCTAGTACCACGTTCTTACCGATTTACAAGACATGGTTGGCTTCTAGCAAAACACCGTGCCTACCCAATTCTCCAGAAATATTCTTTTAGGAATATATTAATTTGTGTCAGGCGTAGTATACGTAGTATTGCGTATTATAACGATCCAGTATCGAAGTCACATGCTAGGCCTGGGGCTGGAATTGTGTCTGCCCCGTACGAAGCACATATATCGGATTCTGGTAACTAGTCTCTATAATCGGATAATCATGACCTAGTCATATTATCCCGAGGACTGCAGTACTAAAGAGTACTAGTTTCGTATCCTGCGTGATCATCATCTCCATATGACTGGAGTGATACTTCCATCTTGACATCACACCCAATACACTACGATTCTCAGATACCCAGAAGAGGCGTACACAGAACCTGTTAAAGCCTCGGACGACCAAACCAAAGTATATGATTGTCGCAAGTATTACTGATGCAAGTCTCAGGTTAAGTCAAATACACCTACCCTGATTCGGACTACCATAGACACATAGTCATACTGCCAATGGGGATTCTGAGGGGTCTATCCAGAGCGAAGCTGTTTCCGTACCATCGGTAAAAAAACAACCTCCTATCACAATTGCATAGGTATCCAATACTTAAATATATGAGAACTATGATGTTATGCTCCCACAACGCGCACAAGTACAATACTAGTCTATTCCGCATTATCGATGTCCAATCTTGATAATACTACGACTAGGGATATTTAATGATTAAACCTTAGTGGATTAATACTGTCTCATATCTTATTAATCCGGAACTAATCATATGGACTTTTATCATTTATATATCCCGGGTAATCCAATTACAAATGATAAAAGAGCAATTTCATTTGTCACATAGTTAATTTGTACAACAACACCATGTTGTTACAAATAGTGATGTTATGGGTCATAATTGTCCAACAATCTCCCACTTGTCCTATAGCCAATCACTCAAGTATCCTACACCTGAACTATGTAGGGTCGTTCGCTCAAACTTCTGCTGAGAAACAGCTTTCATCAGCGGATTTGAATTGTTATCATCTGATGCATTTATTCGATCATCACATCGCCACGATGTATGATCTGACGAATCAGATGAAATAGTCGAAGTACATATTGGATCATTGATGAGACCGTTAATTCTTTAGCCTGTGATGTAGCCTAGCTCAGCTGCTAACAGAACTACTCCTAATCTAATTAGGAATTTTATAGATCCAAAATACTTCTTTTGCTGCCTCAGCTGCAACAATATTCCGCTTTGTTGTTTTTATCGGCAACAGTATCTTGCTTTGAAGATTTCCAGCTCACTGTTCCGTTATTCAAACTATGTAGTACCCTTATTGCGACTTACAGTCGTTTTTGTCGGTTTGGAAACTTGCAACGGTGATCCCAGTCACTTCAAGTTCTCATTCTCCATAGCTTAAGAAAGCATCCTTAGTTCATCTAAGATACTTAAGGATGTTCTTAACATCAATCCAGTGACTATCACTTGGATTGGCCTGATTGTGACTCCATATGCTCAAAGCATATGAGACACCAGGTCGCGTACATATCTTTCAATGTACGATTTCTCGGAGAGTGCCAATAACTTTTAGTTCTATCCAGTAGATCTTTATTCCTATAATAAATGTCCCTCTCACAAGTAATCTACGGAGAATTTTCATGAAAGCCAAGCTTTCACCGATTGTATTATGGAATTATATTTCCAATAAATATATGTCATCATTATATAGGACAATCATTGTCAGTGCGTGACACGCTCGAAAAGTGGTCTTTTACTCCCAAGTATAAGAGTGTCGAAGTAAAAATAACCCGGTGGTCCAGGGGTCGATCCAACAGAGAAGAGATTTAG
>SKCR01011163.1:0-21922 GCA_019454045.1 Zanthoxylum bungeanum | reverse complement strand
TGCATTTGTATTACCTCTCTAGTTGTCTATTTCTGTTATGCGCTTAAATATCTTTTCTTAATATGCAGGCTAGTAAGAATGCTATTTGTTTGCGCTTCTGTGTCCACTAATGCGTTCATCAACTTGTATGCTTGCCGTATGATAAACCTTATGTATGCAAATTGAGACATAGATTACATGCAAATAGGCTGTATGCAAATTCGAATATGTGTTACATATAAATTTAGATGAACTTGTTGATGTATGTGTGTAGATTTAGAAGCATGATATTCTCAGAAATAAGTGTTACTTAAGCCTGATTTAATTATCATATAAATCCTTTCATTACAAGTGGCATAATTAAGGGACCATTCCGAACCCAACGGTTTGAGGTCTTCCCTTGCGAGGGGTGAGTGCGGCCTTAAATCTCATTTTCCCGGTTCACACCGGGTGGCGACTCCATTATTCTCCGGTTTAGTCCCTCGTGGCTACTCCGTACTCCCGACTGGGCCGCGAGCCCGGGACAGCATGCGTCGCCCAGATTCCTGTTCCCCACATTAATCATTTTAGGTGGCCTAGAATCATACTTGCTCTTATACCATTTTGTAGGGGTTTTTAGGAGGTGAATCTGGTAACGCAGCGGAAGCGGTGGAAAATCGTATTTTCCGATTTCAAAATTTTTTCTCGGATTAATTAAATAAACATATTTATTTAATATTCCAATAATCAAATTATGAAATAAAATTCAATAAATCATATTTAGGTGAATTTACCAAATTACCCTTACATTGGTATTTTGTCCATTTTAGTCCGAAATTGATCTAATCAATTTTGAATGATTCTAAATCATTTCTAAGATGAACTTAGCATGTTCAAAACATCAAAACACCAAAAGCACCAAAAATCCCAAATTTCTTCTCCAAGGCTGAGAGCACTCATTAGTGGGCATTTTGTCCATTTGGTCATTTCATGTCTCAAAACACATCCAAATGTAATCCAATAAACATGAAACTTTATATGCATCATATACACATCCAAATGCATAACATATATGAAAAGCCCCAAATTTGGAATTGGTCATGAACCCTAATTTTTCAATTTCCACAAATTGGACAAATTAGACCAAATACATTAAATCAATTACTTCAATCATCATTCTTACATCCAATCCAAGTCTCAACACAATGAAACAACTCAAGATAAAATCTAGGTCATCTAAGATTGGGTCAACAACTCTAGATTAGCAACATGGTTTCCAAAACCTTAAAAGAAAACTTATTACTACAATAGTCATACACTTCCTTCATCACACATGCTTTACACCTCCATCAAAACTTCCATCAACAAAAACCACAAGGAACAAAGAAATAAATAACCTTAGAATATCATATATTAAAGCCTAGAACCTAAGGAACAAATTCCTTACTAATAGCAAGTTCAAGAAACTTACTAAAAATCCAAGCTTTTTGATTTTTGTCTTTCTTTTCACAAACTTCCTTTGGCTTCTTCAATGGAGTTTCTTTTAGTAAAGTGTATTAGGTTAAAGTGTAAATGAAAAACAAAACAATATATACTTATTACATTAAGGCCTTGGCCGAAATTACCAAATGGAATAATAAGCAAATTTTGTTTTAATTTCATTTCAATTTCATTAAATCAACTTGCATAAATATCTTAATAACACTTTATAGATATTTATATAAAGTCAAAAAAAGCAACTAATATCATTTACATCAAATATCCTAAAGTAAGATATTTATATTTTAATTAATTTAATCATTTAACAATTAAATAATCAATTTATTAATCAAATACAAATATATTAAATATATGTATAATATTTACATTAAATATTAAAAAGATATATTCATTTAGGATATAAGTCAAATAACTCATTTTGACTATTAATTAATGTGTATTTAAATTAATCAAGTATTAAATATAAATACACAATAATTAGGCAAATGACTATTTAGTCCCTTTAGCACGTATCTTGCGTTTAACCTTTAAACGACTTATAAATAATCAATATTATTTATTAATGTTGCTCTAGTGCTCTACGAGTATGTTTCATTATGGAGACTCTCTAGATTCAGGTATATCCGTCATGAAATCAAATTTCGTGTCCATAATCTATCCACCCGTAGATTATGATGATCACAGATAATCTCGCTGAACCATACAGGTCGAGGTCATGGAAAATGTATAATTCCTCCGTCATAGGTATCCTGATAAATCCCAGAGATACAGATGTAAACGTCAAATCTCTATGGGGATTATCCAGTCGACTATTCCATTAGCAATCTCTAAAAGTATGTTTAGAACTAGCTTCTAAACTTTACCACGGGCCCATGGTTTTATCTGATTGCTAATCATATGGACTACCTATGTTCTGATACACAGAACTGACGGATCCTATCTTGATACACATAGGACACCCTGAGGATCTGTCTACACCCAACGAACAGACGGATGTCTGATCTAAATAGATCGATGACGTGACTTCCATCTAAGTGTAGAAGATGTCTCATGTGCCCTCAATGGCATCTCAAGTCTAAGAATCACAAGTGCTACTCAACCCGAGAAGATTCTTATTGACGCTGGTGTACCATCCATTAAGAATCTTCGGTGAGTCGTTCAGTGTTTATCCGCTATAAACACCTACACGTCTATACTAGTCTCCAAGACTTATGGTTCATTGAGAAACCATTGGAATCATATATTCCAGTATACGACATGTACCGGTCTCAACGGGTTTACTATACTGACCAAGTAGTGTAAACCTTGACCAGAACTGTCTGAGAATGACAACGTCATGATACTTCTCAATGTCCGTTGCGACGCTTTTGCAACAGTACCATGACTAATCATTCTAAGGTCATTACGTCTTTACCATTTAATAAGATAGATTATATTATAGAAACTGCATATATTATTCATAATAATAATATTTTACAGAAGTATTCAACAGAAATACAACCGGGAATTGGCGCTCTGAGCACCAACCCCAACACTATCCACCATCACGGAGAAGAAGGCCACATAGTTTTTAAAAAGAATATTATCTGCAGGTTCGGAATTCCCCGGGCAATCATCACCGACAACAGGAAACAATTCGATAGCAAAGGATTCAGGAAACTCTGCGAAGACCTCCAGATCGCCCTAAAATTTGCCTCGCCAGCCCATCCCAAGTCAAACAGACAGGTCGAGGCAACGAACAAAACCATCAAGGCAAACCTCAAAGCTCGGCTCGGATCATGCAAGGGCTTATGGGTCGAAGAATTACCAGAAGTACTATGGGCACATCAGACGACCACAAAGATTCCACATGGGAGACACTGTTTTCCCTATCATACGGATGTGAGGCCGTAATTCCAGCAGAAATTGGAGTAGCAACTCACAGGGTCCGCCACTTTGGGAATGAGCAGAACGAAGAACTTATCAAAAACCACCTCGACCTGATCAAGGAAAGGAGAGAGAGATCAGCTATGAAAGCAGCGGTCTACCAACAAAGGATGGCCCACTTCTATAACAAAAGAGTTCGAACCCGCTCCTTCCTCCCGGGCAACTTAGTATTGAGAAGGGTCACCTTAAACACCTGGCGACCAGAGGAGGGCTCGCTAGGTGCCAAGTGGGAAGGGCCATACAAAATCACAGAGGTGGTAAGGCCATGGGCTTACTTCTTGGAATAGCTGGACGACACAAGATTAAAAAAGCCATGGAACGCCGAGATGTTGAGAAAATACTTTCAGTAAATTCTCTATTCCTCTTCTTCTTTGGCAGTAACCCAATAAGGGACAGAAATTCAAATACAAAGCCTCTCTCAAAATGACCCGCAGTCGACTACCACCATAAAGAAACACAAGTCACACCAGAATCAGTCGACTCCATACAAGCATTAAACAGCAGGAATGAAGGTGAATCAGAGTATAGATCCGTGAGAAGCATAGCACGGGGAGGGATGATACCCCCGTGGCGGTTGCTTGCTCCAAGTGTTACCAAAAATAAGGAGGAATATGCCCTTAAAGCTTCGAACACCTCGGGGCTGGATCTTGTTCCGTCGAGGTCACTTGACTATTCGGCTCAGGGTCGGGTTACGTCCCACCGAGTCATGCTCATTGGTCTGGGGACGGGACATTCCCCCAGAACCAAGTATCTCTCTTAGCTCGGGGTCCTCGGAATATTCAGGGACATACTCGATGCATAGGATCCGTGAGAAGCATAGCACGGGGAGGGATGATACCCCGTGGCGATTGCTTACTCCAGTGTTACCGAACATAAGGAGGAACACGCCCTTAATGTGTCGAGCACTCTTTTGATCCTCACTTACCCGATGTAATGGATCCGTGGGAAAGCATAGCACGGGGGATGATGATGCCCCCGTGACGATTGCTAGCTCCAGTGATGCCGGACCTAAGGAGGAATATACCCTTAGTATCCCGGACACTCTTTGATCCATTCATCATTTGGATCCAAGAGAGGCGCAGCACGGGGATGCGTTGTGCCCCTGTAGCGTGTGCCTGCTCCAGCGTGGTAAGGAGGAGCCCTCGTACAATACACAGGCTCCACAGTGACCCGACGTATAGAGGATGTGCCCTTACCATTCAAACGCTCTCTGATCCAAATCCTGGTTCGCTGGGACACTGAATTGAAAGGTTTAGAATTATGTTTTGGAGACCTTGGACAGGACGCTGTTCTAAGGTATCCATGCTATTGTTTACACTTTTTTGATTTTATTTTCCAAAATTTTGTTTTTTGTTTTTTCATCGGTCTGAAAAGGGGACGCCCAAGACAGATTCGATAGGGCTTCAAAGGTTGATTCCCTTCCCTTCGGAGCAAGTCCCAATAATTGTTCGGCTCGGGCCTGGACTCGTTCCGCCGAGGCCACTTTATTAATCAGCTCGGGGCTGGATTCGTTTCGTCGAGACCGCTTGGATATTTAGGCTCGGGGCTGGATTACGTTCTGCCGAGGCTATTCAGTTATTTGGCTCGGAGCTGGATTTCGTTCCGCCGAGGCCACTTGGTTATACAGCTCGGGGTCGGGTTATGTCCCACCGATTGCCATCTAATCATCCAAGACACCAGAACAAGGAACAGAAGAGAAAAGCGGAAAACACATATATATATATATTCAAAAAAAAAATATATGAAGTGTTATTACAAAAAAAAAAAAACAAGTGTACACAGGGCCCCGTCCGGGTTACCCCTTTTTTAATCAGCCCGCGCAGGGGCAGGAAGTTCTTCCTCGGCTGGCTCAGACGACAGAGGGATCAGCTCGGTCTCAAGAACGGGAACAGCAACTTCAACATCGGCAACACGGAAGACCTCTACTTCAAGAATGGGAGGTGGAATCTCAGGATAGTCCTCGCCAGGAGCAGGAACCTCAGGTCGGCTTTCATGGGAAACCAGAGAGACCGTAGCAACCGAAATCGGGTCGGGATCCATCGCCCCCTCGGAAGAAGGGGGGAGCCACTTCTGGAACTCCTCCTCAGATATTTCCCCTTTACAGAAACGGATGGCTGCATGGACTGGCCCCATATCCAGGTCGGGCAGCACCATTGGTATAATTTCAGCACAATCACCGACCCCTTCAAGACGAATGGAGTCCCTTTCGGCCTCCCACTCGAGCTCCTTATCCCTGAGCTCGGCACGGGCCCGTCCCAATTCCTCCTCCTTGGCCCGCAGCTTATATTCCACACTGCCCACTTCCACCTTGAGGATCCCAATCTCAGTCCGGGCGTCCACCAAACTTGCCTTAGCCTCTTCAGTGTTCTTCCGCTTCAGAGTGGCAGCAGCCTTAAGGGCTTTGTTTGTTTTTACAGCCTCAAACGCAGCCAGCTCATGGTCCCTATTCCTCTCCTCGGCACTAGCCAGCTTGGCCTCCACTTCAGAAAGACGATTCTGAAGCCTCTGGGCTTGACCGCCTTCGGACAAAAGGCTTATGAACAGGTCCTTATTCTTGGCTGCCAAATAATTTGCCTGCCGAAAAGAAAAAAGAAGTTAGGAAAATAAAAACAAAGTCTGAAAGACTCCACGGATATAGAAAGGAAATAAAAGAAGCAACCTGGGCCAGCTGGGAGCACAACTTGGCAACTACCTCCTCGGGTGAAAGGTCCTCAAACCGCGGAATCTTCTCAGGAGGTACGGCCCCGGCCAGCTCATTGAAAGCCGGTACCAAATGGGAAGTAGCCTCCCTAATATTCTTCCCAAGGTCATCAACTCCAAGAACCACAACACCCTTCAATTTCTTGGAAGGACCCTCCTGCCGAACTGGAGTTTCTCTGCTCGGAGCCTCCTCCTCCTCCAATTCCCGCCTCAATTGGGTATCCACAGCTTCAAACCGACGCTTCCTCCTCCTGGAGGGTCTTGGAGGGCTAGCAGGATGGGTGGCACCCATTGTGGGCACCCGAGGAGATGAAGATAGACCTTGAGAGCTCGGCCGTTCTGCCTCCACGGCCACATTTCTATCCTCAGAAGATTCAGGTCGTTTCCGAGAAGTACCAGCCCCACCTAGGCTAGTTTTTTTCACGGCACCGGTCAACCGATCAAGGTACTTTGGTCTCCTCGACATACCTGCAAAAAAAACAAAGACGAATAAAAAAGGGGTTCAGGACCTGAGCATACAAAAAAAAACAGAGAAGAAAAAAGACGACACCAAACATGGTAAATAAACATAGGAGTTGGTTAGAAGATCAACATGCATCTTACCTATCCGACCCGAGACCTTAGGAGGAACGGTCCGAACGAGCCCCAATTCAAAAAATGCCGCATCGTTCACCAACTCCCTCCAATGAGCGGCATACTGCCGAGCCTAGAATACCCGCTGCCGGATCTGGTGGGAGACCTTGAGAGCATCCCTCCAACAGGCTAGGAGGAATAGAAAAAAGGGGTAAGAATCCAAACATAAAAAAAAAAAACTAAGGGCAGAAAAGCTAAAGCTTAATCTCCTAACCTCCCGCTCTAAAGATGTCCGGAACCAAGATCTCCTCTTCATCCGACCTCAGGGTCCGTCCCCAATCTCCAGTGGCCCAGAACCAAAGATCTTTGAAATTCTTATTGGAGTCAGGGAGTTTTTGGACGACGTTTGACGAACTATCGTAAGCAGAAAGGTAGTACCACCCGTGGTGAGTCTTTGGGTTGGCCTTCAACCGATATAACCTCTTCACTTCTTCAAAAGAAGGTTCGCCAAGCCCCGCCCGATGCCAAGCTACATACAACCCGGCCAAAATCCTCCAACTGTTTAGACTTAGTTGACAGGGGGAGACCTCCATCTCGGCCAGCATCCAGGCAAAGTAGGGTTGAATTGGCAACCGGAGCCCGCATTCGAAGAAAGCTGGAAGAAGGGCCACAGAACCTTCGTCAGGCTGACTAGCACGATCACATGGAAGAGGGACCTCAAGAGCAATGTCTATCGGGATGTCATATCATTGCCGAAGCAGTGCTAGATCATCCTCGGTTATCTTAGAGGGCCGAACCATGTCCAGAGCCGAGCTGTCAAAGTCACCGGGCTCCGGATCCTTCCGAGGAACCCTTTGATGGTAAGAATCTTGTTCGATCTCAGAAGGAGTGAGGGTAGTATCAAGGTCTTCCACGCTGGGTGCTCCCGAGCCAGAGGAAAGCTCTTCAGCAATAGGGGCCAAGGGTTTAGCAGGGTTTTCAGGAGGAGAACTGTCATTAGACATCCTAGACGTCCGGAAAATAAAAAGGAAGGGGAAGTCAGTCTATAGCTAAAACTCTAAAACTGCTCAGGGATTCCGAGAAAGCTAAGCAGGTGGGTTCTAAAATTCCCTAACAAAATTCGACAAGCCATAAGTCACTCCCTAGCAACATCAAAGCTAACAAAGGATTCAAAACACACAAAAAGAGAAGAGGTCGTTCAGAGAACTTACTTGTTTCTTTCAGAAAGACTGAAGATTGCACAGCACGGTTTGCTCGTCCCCTAAATTCGCAGGTCACAGCGGAGAAAAAAAGAAAGACTCACGGCTGAAAGAAACTCCGGGAGTACTGAGTCAAGTGAGTCACGGTTGAAATATTCACATGGAGGAGAGAAAAATTTGCCAAAAAGACTGCACAGTAAAAGCCCCGTCTTTTTATAGTCATAAGTGGGACGCTCATGGCCGTTGGATCGAGAAAAGAAACCCGGATGGACGCCAAATGTCAACTACAAAGAGGTCTGCCAAAATCAAACGAACGGTTGAGATCAGCACACTAATAAAACGCCTCTACACGGTCGATTCACTTTCTTTTTGGCGGGAATCCGACAGATGATTGACAAGTGTCACACTTAGGAAAAACCCTAAAGGTGATTTGATGGGCATTTAAAGAGACGTGACTGTTGTGCGTCTCGAGAAAAGGTGCTTGAAAAGAGGCGACGAAAAATTTTGATTCAACTCCGGATCGACCACCAACAAAGAAATCAGCACACCATCTTTATATAGTTCCCGGCACCAACTTGCATACTCGTTGGAACCGAGAACTAGGGGACAGATATTGATGGTGTTTTCAGGCACTACGGTATTTAAAACAGCATGACAAGGATAGAAGGGTAATTCCCTTTGGGTGAGATCATTAATACCGACCCGACCCATAAAAAGCCAGCAGTAAGGGCCCGAGCGCTTTACAAAAAGGCCGACCACCTTATAAGTTACAAGACCGACCACAACAGGAAGAGACCGAGCACTTTATGATCGGTAACCGAGCACTTGAATTCAAGATGACCGGGCACTTATCAGGTCGACAGCAGCAATCCCAGTACAAAAGACTATCATGACCGACCACATGAAGACCGGGAGTATGGCGGGATATGCTCCAGAAGATAAGTTGTCTTACTTTCATAGGAAAACTGAGGAGTCAGAGTCCTAGTAGGATAAAGGAAGAAAAAGATAGATTTGATAAAGGTTTCCTTGAGGGAGCAGGAGATTGTTTCAACTAGGAAACCTCATACTAAGAGGAATCTGATTTCTTCACTATTATAAGTAGAAGGGTAGAGTATGTGTAAAAAGGCATCAGAATCATCAAGCTCTGACTTGTAAACACAAAAAAGATCTGAGAATCGTGTTTGAGTAATAAAAGCATCATCCTTTTTGTGTCTGTGGACGTAGGTCGGATCCAAATCCACCGAACCACGTTAAATCTTTTTGTTGATTGGCACATTATCTATCTTCTGCTAAATTTGCTTTTGGTTCCCACATAACCAAACAAATTCACTATTGAGGGAGGATTACCTCGGGAGTGATATTCCCATATTGCCCTGAGACCAAAATCCACCGTCAACAAATACGTCTTATGATTATGTTTAAGTGTAAAAGATCCTAGGTAGAATAGAATACGCGGAGCTAATATACTTAAACATGATTTATGAATACATATGAGTGCAAATAAATTATGTATTGGTTAATCAATGACCAATTCATATGAGGACACAAGAAAGCGATTTCAAACAATTAGGTTTTTATGATTTTAAAGGTGACAATTTTGATTCCAAATGGTGTATAGGATGAAACAAGTCATTTACATTGAATATATCATTTGACTTTAGTATCTGAGTCATTTAGTTTCCTATACTTAGTTGTAGTTTTAATTCCCTGTTAATTGGGTATTGCTAGAATACCCTTGGGTATCAGATACCCAAGGGTTGGTAGCATAAAAAATAAAAAAAAATTGAGAAAAAGTGGTTGTCACTACCGGTTGCAACCGGTAGTTCCAAAAAAAAAAAAATTAAAATTTTTTTTTTATTATATAAATTATAAAATATTAATAAAAATAAAATTATAAAAATAATTTATTGTAAGTTTCTAAAAATTTATTTTTAAAAAATACTGAAAAAATAAAATAATATAAAATTTATTTTTTATAATACTGATAAATAAAATAATATAAAATATATTGCATAATTATTGGTAAAAGTTGCACGTTTAATGCTAGGGTTGCATACTCAATGGTCATAGTTGCAGGTGCGATTTTCGAGGCAGATGTAGTTGCATGTTATTACTAAAGTTTCAAGTCCAACGGTCACATTTTGCATGTTTATTGCTAAAGGTTTCATCTTCGAAATATTGCATATTTATTGGTGAAAGTTGCAAGTTTAATGGTGGAGGTTGCATATTCAACGGTCATAGTTGCAGGTGCGATTTTCGAGGCAGATGTAGTTGCATGTTATTGCTAAAGTTTCAAGTCCAACGGTCACATTTTGCATGTTTATTGCTAATGTTTCATCTTCGAAATATTGCATATTTATTGGTGAAAGTTGCAAGTTTAATGGTGGAGGTTGCATATTCAATGGTCATAGTTGCAGGTGCGATTTTCGAGGCAGATGTAGTTGCATGTTATTACTAAAGTTACAAGTCCAACGGTCACATTTTGCATGTTTATTGCTAAAGGTTTCATCTTCGAAATATTGCATATTTATTGGTGAAAGTTGCATGTTTAATGGCGGAAGTTGCATATTCAATGGTTATAGTTGCAGGTGCGATTTTCGAGGCAGATGTAGTTGCATGTTATTGCTAAAGTTACAAGTCCAACGGTCACATTTTGCATGTTTATTGCTAAAGGTTTCATATTCGAAATATTGCATATTTATTGGTGAAATTGCAAGTTAATGGTTTAATGGGGAAGTTGCATATTCAACGGTTATAGTTGCAGGTGCGATTTTCGAGGCAGATGTAGTTGCATGTTATTACTAAAGTTACAAGTCCAACGGTCACATTTTGCATGTTTATTGCTAAAGGTTTCATCTTCGAAATATTGCATATTTATTGGTGAAAGTTGCAAGTTTAATGGTAGAGGTTGCATATTCAACGGTCATAGTTGCAGGTGCGATTTTCGAGGCAGATGTAGTTGTTGCATTTATTGCTAAAGTTACAAGTCCAACGGTCACATTTTGCATGTTTATTGCTAAAGGTTTCATCTTCGAAATATTGCATATTTATTGGTGAAAGTTGCAAGTTTAATGGCGGAAGTTGCATATTCAACGGTTATAGTTGCAGGTGCGATTTTCGAGGCAGATGTAGTTGCATGTTATTGCTAAAGTTTCAAGTCCAACGGTGTCATTTTGCATGTTTATTGCTAAAGGTTACATCTTCGAAATATTGCATATTTATTGGCCAAAGTTGCAAGTTTAATGGTCGAGGTTGCATATTCAATGGTCATAGTTACATGTGCGATTTTCGAGGCAGATGGAGTTGCATGTTATTGCTAAAGTTTCAAGTCCAACGGTTTCATTTTGCATGTTTATTGCTAAAGGTTACATCTTCGAAATATTGCATATTTATTGGCCAAAGTTGCAAGTTTAATGGTCGAGGTTGCATATTCAATGGTCATAGTTACAGGTGCGATTTTCTAGGCAGATGTAGTTGCATGTTATTGCTAAAGTTTCAAGTCCAACGGTGTCATTTTGCATGTTTATTGCTAAAGGTTACATCTTCGAAATATTGCATATTTATTGGCCAAAGTTGCAAGTTTAATGGTCGAGGTTGCATATTCAATGGTCATAGTTACAGGTGCGATTTTCGAGGCAGATGGAGTTGCATGTTATTGCTAAAGTTTCAAGTCCAACGGTTTCATTTTGCATGTTTATTGCTAAAGGTTACATCTTCGAAATATTGCATATTTATTGGCCAAAGTTGCAAGTTTAATGGTCGAGGTTGCATATTCAATGGTCATAGTTACATGTGCGATTTTCGAGGCAGATGTAATTGCATGTTATTGCTAAAGTTACAAGTCCAACGGTCACATTTTGCATGTTTATTGCTTAAGGTTTCATCTTCGAAATATTGCATATTTATTGGTAAAAATTGCACGTTTAATACTAGGGGTTGCATATTCAACGGTCATAGTTGCATCTTAATGGTTAAATTGCATTTTGATGGTTTGAAGTTGCATATATTGGTTATATCTACCAATTACAAATTATTCATTTATCATGTTTATTATTTCGATTCGATCTCGAAGTCATATGAAAGGTATTTATTATGAAAATTAATTTTTATTAGTTATTCGTGTACGATTCGTTTTATTATTTCTTTTATCAGTTATTGGTATTTTTCAATTAAGATTCGAGTAATTATGACTATTTACCTTTGAAAAAATAATATTTCGGATATTAACTAAAGTTAATGAGCATGGAGGAAAAATTTTAATTCTTTTTTTTTTATAAATAACTATTATTTCATATGAAAAGTAATTAGTATGAAAATGATTTTTTATTAATTACATAAGATGAGAATTTTTTAATTATATTCTTTCGGATAATTACTAATGTTAATGAAGATATGTTAATGTTCACATATACTTATAATTTTCATTAATTACTTATGTTAATGTTGATATCTGTAACTGACCCAAATAACCGAAAAATTGAAAAAAAAAAAAGAAATATCATAAATTTTGAAAAATTAATCAATTATTTACTTATTTATTTATCTAAAGTATTAAATTTGGTTATAATTAATAGTCTTTCGAATAATTACTAAAGTTAATGAGCATGAAGTAAAATTCTCTTAATGTCATAGTTTTTATATAACAACTTAATATTTTTGTTAATCACACATTTATTTACTATGACTTAAGTTTCAAAGTCATTGGTTTTGTTACATGTTTAATAATTATTTATTTATGTCAATAATAAATTCGGTTATAATTACTAAAGTTAATGAACATGAAGAACAATTTTTATATTTTGTTCATAAATTTTTATTAATTACCTGATATGATAAATTTTGAAAAATTAATCAATTATTTACTTAGGATAATTACTAAAGTTAATGAGTATGAAGTAGAATTCTCTTAATGTTATAGTTTTTTTTATAACTATTTATTTACTATGAACTTAAGTTTCAAAGTTATTGGTTTTGTTACATGTTTAAAAATTTTGGATAACATGTATCCATATCATAAACCAATCGAAAACTCGGATATCCGTAACCGACCGAAATAACTGGAAAAATTATTTCATTCAAAAAAAATTATTTGTACAAAGATTAATTAGCCGGTAAATATTTGTAGGTTTTGCAAGTGATGGTCTAACGTCGTCTACGTATCCAACACCATCAACCTCGAAAGCATTTCCAGATATTAATATTTGAATGATTTTGAGAATTTCTGATTATCACACCGAATGAACATTGAAACATTTACAGGTTTTAATAGTGAAAGCAATATTTGTTGAATCATACACAAATGCCATCGTAGACGAGATGAGGAAATCCTTACAGCTATGTCTAAGTTACTTGGGATAACAGTCTTGTTTTTGTCTTGTTTCTTAATTTTGCCAAGTTTGAAGATTTTTTGTCATTATAATCTTAATACAGGTAAAATATACCACTTGAATTTGTCATTAGCTTAATAAACAGTGGTATCTAACTATAACTAGAGCTTCGCTACAGCCATAAACCGGGCATTTTCTCTTCTTGGTAACTTTGTCATAGTTTGATGGATCACAATCAACATTAACATTAACCTACAGGAAAATCCAAAAGCAACGCTAAACTAAAAACACAAACTAAAAAACCAACTACCATCCTGACAGCCTCCTCCAATATCTCCAATGGTGAGTCTTTGCAGGCATTCATAATGTCACGAAGTGTATTCCCATTCTCTAAATAAATAAATTCTGGTGGATGCTTATTTGAGCTACCTGCATGCAACTCGAATACAGTAGGCGTGACAACCTATATATGATAAAAAATCTTTACTTAAAATTGAAATTCGAGTAGTTTATGGAAAAAGAAGAGAAAGAGAGAAATTTCCTTACTTGAAATTTGGAATTAACTAGTCTTCAAAAAGAGGAAATAAATAAAATTTTTTATACAAAACATATATCTCCGTCTCATTATTTACTATTCTTTCAGATGAGTGAAGATCATGTTTGATCTTATTTTACATCCCACTCTCCTCCAAGTAAGAACATAAATTGAAAGAGAATGCTTCTTTAAAAAACATGAAATAGCCAATAATCTTGACGTTTTCTGTAAATAATTGTGTATGCATGAGGAAGCTGCAAAGTCCAATCACAATACAGGGCTTAATTTGATGTAAAGGATGCATATCATTTGATAGTGAACATTACTTACCAAACCAGAGTACACAAAGAGTAATAGCCTAATAGGTACTAAATACCATTATTAAGAGATGCATTGGTACGCATGTGCTTGGGTCTCGTGTTTTCCTGAAGGAGTTGAGAGAAAGTTAAAATAAAAAATGTTCCAAAGATTCTCAACCCCACCCCCCAAAAAAGAATAATGAATGAGCACATAGATAAACAAGTAAAGCACCTACTGTTTGAAAACCTTTGTTTGTTGGGGTCTTCCGTTTTATGTCTGTGCCCTTGACATAGCTATTCTCAAAATGAGCATTCCTGAGATCAGCATTCTCAGACATATGAATGGCAATATCATTATCAACTACAAGTTTTTCTTGTGTATTCTCTTGATCATCCTTGTTCACCTGCTTATGCTGAAAATAAGGACTCCTTACAATGACCTTTATGTTCTCTGTTCTTGTCTTTCCCACAACTGCATCAATACATTTCTTACTTTCATGCCCTTTTCGCAATGCTAGACAAAGTTTAGGTATTGAACGGCAAAACTGTGGCAAGGAAGTATGTTCTGCGTTTCTCTCATTCACCATGTCTTTCAAATTCATTAACACAACAAGCAGTGAGACATTCCGGACTAGTGAAATTGTAGACTTATATGTAAGGAAGCTATATTCTTACCATGACTTGGAGATTCAGAAAACTCTGGAATATCAGATGCAAAACAATTTTGATCCTGCAGAAAAGGAAGAAGAAAACATAAGCAGAGTCAACCTAGTTATGTTCACAGTTATCTTCATGTCACTCACAGAGCTGTTATGAGGGGGGAAATTCCCCAGAGTTTCAGACTCTAAGCGGAACAATGGTTGGCAACCTATATCGCCACTAGCCTCTGCAGTATGATATTCCTCGGGACTGAGGGAAGAGGCATCCTCTGCAGTATGATAAAATCAATGAGGTAAAGAGAGACTACAACAAAGCACAACCTTTTTTCTTCTAAATAATAACTTATGAAATGAATATAAATATCCGAGCAGAGAATACGCTAAAAATATGTTTGATTGTTGTTTTCCATAGTAAATTAAACTTCTACAATCTGCATTCCACAACAATATTGCTTTGATTAGTAATTAAACTTCTTTAAGCATTTTTCAGAATTCACACATACACAAATATAATCAGTTAAGCTAACGGTATAAAACGAAAGACACTTCAACCAAGTACACACACAAACACACAGAGAAGGTATACGCATTTAATTGAGTTTACCTGGAATGGCAGCTGAGTAAATGGATCAAGATCGCCTATTGCTATCCCTTTAGCTATATGTTGCGGCAGCAATGTATATCAATTTCACCCTTTTCTCGATCAAAATCATTTTGTTTGTCTTCCTCTACATTCATCGAAACATTATCATACCCATTCGTCTTCTCATATTCCACACCAACTACTATTTCTTCAAATTCATTATTTTCCTCTCCATTAGATCATTTCCACTCTTCCTGTGACCCACTTCTTCACAATTACTCTCTTCTAAGTTCATCGAAACTTCATCCCACCCATTATTCTTCTCCTCTTCCACATGAACTGCCTCCTTTTCATTTTCATTAATTTCCTCAACCATTTGCTCATTTTCAACTGTAACCTCTTCCACATTCATCAAAACCCATTTTTCTTCAACAACCCTTTGCTCATTTTCAACCGTAACCTCTTCCACATTCTCCAAAACCCCTTTTTCTTCAACACCCAATTTTTTAGAACCGTTTTTATCTTCATTATCCTTCTCAACTTCATTATTTACATCAGCGACATCACTTTTCACCTCTTCTTCACTCTCAACTTTCATCTCTTTTAAAGCAGGCGTCGGCATTTTGTAATTTTAGGGCAGAAATTTGCCTTCTTGTGTGAGAGCCAGAGATCGTGAGTGGGAGTTAAAGTGATGACACAATTTTTGTTTGTGAGACAGGGAGAGACCATGCGAGATGGGAGAGATCGTGAGAGAGAGAGACTGAGAGATTGTGAGAGAGATATGAACAGAGAGAGATTGTGAGAGACGAGGGATTTGAGAGAGATCAACAAGTGAACAAGTTTTTTTTATCTATTTTAATTTTTATTACCGGTTTTCCCGGTTTTTTTTATTTTTATTTTACTCACCGTTGGATCACTTGACAGTGATCCAACGGTGATGGTCCCAGGGGTATGTCATACCCCTGGGTACCACAGATGAACCCCTGTTAATTAGGTAGGCTTTTCTATTTTGACACTCAATCATTGCATTTTGATGTGTGACCTTTGTGATCTGTCAAAGCATCACACTTAATAGAATCAAACCACTTGTCCATAACTAAAAGCATATCAATATATCAATTGATCACTCATGCGATGGACATACATCTTTCAATGACATAATGATTTAACTTTTGAAAATGGTAATGGGAGGCAATTGTTTAATAATTTAAATATTTTGAGGGATTTAAATTATTTTATAAGACTTGATAATGCATTATTACAAAAAAAAATGAATCATTAGGTTAGTTTCCACATGAAGGAGTCAAAATATTCTCACTAAAGACTCATCTATCTTAGGGTCTCATCATCTTTTTTATAAGACCAACTTTATGATTTACCTTTCAACAATTGTGTAATTATAAAATTTCATCCACTTTAAATGGCTTATTAAGGTCCACAATTTATATATATTACATATTAAATAATATAATAAACAAGCATAAACTAAAACATGCATAAAACTTATAAACCATACATTACATAATTATGCATCATCACATGTAATAATTTGGATAATTTATGAACTTATTCTATTGGCCCTAGGAATGCTCTGAAATGATAAAATTGATTTTTTTTTAAAAAAAAAAAAAAATCAAATTTGGGCCAAATATAATTTCCAAAAACTTTTAGATAAATCGAATTTATCATTTCATCAAACTGACTTCCATTACATGAAAAAGACCCGCCGATTTACACATACCGGCAAGCCATTTGGCGCATAACCAGTGAATAATTTA
Organism: Zanthoxylum bungeanum; assembly: GCA_019454045.1. Taxonomy (NCBI): domain Eukaryota; kingdom Viridiplantae; phylum Streptophyta; class Magnoliopsida; order Sapindales; family Rutaceae; genus Zanthoxylum; species Zanthoxylum bungeanum. The sequence continues at coordinate 4,885 of SKCR01011163.1, read as the reverse complement.
CTGTTTGTAATTATTTTTCATAGGTTTTCTTTTCAAAATTTTGATTTCATGATACGTGAAATTGTTTCCCAAGTACATAATATATTTCTATCTATTTAAAATTGGCTATGGACCATTTAAGAATAAATATGTCATCTTAAAACCCCAAAAATCAAATCATGCCCAACTATTCATAAAAATGTATTTTCTTGTCTTCTATATGAATAGGTCATTGATTGATCATAACACAATAAGTTTATGGCTCATATGTTCTTACAAATCATTTAAGAGGTGAAACTAGTTCTCGATACCACTATTGACATAGCATAAAATATTTGAAAAATCAAGTAGCACTCTCACACATTCCCAAACCCATAAGATATATCACATGACATGATTATATGAAACATATTTAAGTACATAAAGTAAATGGCACAAATAATAAAATGAAGAAGTGTAAAGTACAAGTTATACCTCTCTGTAACCACTAATCACAAATCGGGTATTTTTTAGTTTCTCTAATTGTCTCAATAAATGCTTTGTTCTTTAAGTCACCAAAGTAGTCACTAAAGGAGTGATCTATAATAGTATCCACATTAATATAGGTTTACTAAGTGTAGTACTACAACTTTAATAGATGTTAGTCCAAATGGTCTAATTTGAAGGATTTAGGTTTTAGGTTAAAGTAATCAACACACAAGTGATGTTATTTGAGTTCTTTAGTGTCTAGGTATTAAACACGCAAGTGTTAAACTTTGAAGCACTCAACTAAAAGAAAAAACAAGATAATGAGAGAAATTCCAAAGCCACCAACTTAATGGTGTTTTATAAAGTTAGGGTTAGATAAAACCCTACCTAACCCTTCCATACATGTTAAGAAGTCCAAAAAATATTTTACCAATCAATAGAGATTGATTCCATGTAAGAAAAATCCTTGCGAAATAAAATGAATTCATTTCCTTTACTTAAAATCGTTCCAAAGATAAAATAACTTACTATTTTGACAAAACAGCTCATCGTTTTAAACCCTAAACCAACACAAATTTTGGCTAAATTAGATTAGTCAAAATGACTTACCGTTATGACAAAATGGTAAGTTGATTTAAAATCGGTTTTCCATTAACCCGTGAAATCAATTTGTCTGATTTGGTCAAACCGATTTAGCAAATTAGTTAGCCGTTTTATCCAATTGGTAAGCCGGTTTGTCCACACCAATTTTCCAATTTCAGGAACTAATTTATACATCGAATCTCTTTGTTTCTCATGCCAACAAATCCCAAAATAATTTCTAAACTTGTAAACATGTTTTATTTATATTTCCCTTTACATAAAACGATTTATAGTCTCACAAACCTATAGTGTGTGACCCATTAGGTTCGTTCTCAAATTAGACATGTTAATTAGTTGTGATAGATCAAATCACATAATATATCTATCCTCCACTGAATACCATCATGTTGTTGTCATATCCAAGTATCATGAATGACATATAGTAGTGTATCATGACCCGCAAATGAGAAAGAATAGAATATTTTCGTAGATGATGTTTTCTTATGATACGATCATTGCCCAAACCAGTATTCCATCAATGACTTGGAGTATGGAATGTGTCTACTCTACCAGTCACTGGTCTAGTGTTGATCGTAATCCTGATGACATGCAATATGAGAATTTCTCCAATCGAATTTCTCCTACCATGGCCATGGATTTGCATCAATATCATATTTGTCAACCGCGCAACAGAATAGTAAACTCACTAAACACATGTTTATCGTGAGTTTGGCGATCCCCAATAGCATGTCTTCCATAATATTAATATATTTTTCATGTAAATTAATCACTCGCCTATTGGCAATCCTTAAAGGATGATTAATGTCAGTGTCAAAGTTACATAATTCCTATATAAGACTCAAATTCTTAAGATTAACTCATACATTGTTATTAAAGTCTTCCATAGACACATGTGATAAACATCTTTATATAAAAACTCATTGAGGTCGGTTCAATGCACTTTTTTATTTAGCATAAGTATCATGTGCTCCACCAAGCATTAAGCCTATGCTAGTAGTTGTGAGATCATTTATCCCATAAATGTGAGGTAATAATATCATGTCAGTCTATCTAGATGATAATATCCTTATTACTAATAATTTTTTTATATGAGTATTTAGGAGTGATAGGATTTTATAGACCAAAACTTCATTTGGTTTTTACGTAAATCACTCCAAAGATTTTATTGTACAATTTATCTAAGATAAAGGACAAGGTGCTCGTATAAAATAAATGTCATTTTATTTCATTCAATATAAGATTACAAAGTGATTATTATAGCCCTAATCCAATGAATTTAGGCATAATGCGAAAATCATATTAATTGTCTTCCATTGCCATGATCTAAAAGATTTAAATCATTATATCATTGAAAACTTTATGCCTATCACATGGTGAACAATTGACATATTGATAGTTTCTTAGATCAATGACAATTGGTTTGAATTTTTTATGTGTATAATCTTTTGGTCCATCGTCAAAGTTATACATCCAAAGAATATGATTGAGTGTACGTAACCGAGACTAGTCTATATGACTAAGGCAAGAGGGCTTACTTTCATTTAGGAATTGTAAACCTTAACCAAAGGCTAAAAAATTTTGGCCCATCATAATTATCATTTCGATCTTGTGTTAATAGAATCATAGCTCACAATAAATCCATCATGAGAAAAACATAACTTGTATCGACGTCTCTGTGGTTAGATGAATAGTTGTATTAAAACATAATAATGCGTAAATGTGCTGACAGGGAATAAGATAGATTTGTTTCCATTAATCACTTGAACAATGGTGAAATCATATCTATCAATATCGTGAAGTTCTTTTCCATTCTGAATGATATTGTAAGTATGTTCTGTGCTAAACTTGAGATTGCTAATTAAGGCTATTAAGGAGATTAAACAGGCTTAGTATTTGTTTTATCAACCTTTTCAACCGCTTCTAAATTTGGACGATCTTTCTGTGCCTGAAGCATGAATTTGTTGTTCCTATTCTCCACACATGGACATCAAGGGATTGGCCAAGCTCCGTAAATTTGATGACTGAGTACTAGTGATATCATCGTTAGGTGCATCACCTTCGCGATCATGTTAGAGTAGTACACCTTCACGGTCATTTAGAATTATTTTTTATTATTAATTGTGTTATTTCACACGATCAAATATTTATTATTATTACTTGATTTTTTTCTTGTTAGAATATTTTTTATGCTTCATACTATCGATACTTACTTATTTTCTTTTTATTTTGTCAATAACAATTCAACAACAAAAGCACATATACTAAGGCAAAATTGGATGAGATCTGAATTCAATAGATCAACTTTTTTCATTCAACCCCAATAGGTTGCTTCAGTGATAAAAGTCTTGGGCTTGAGTGGTTTGCTCTTTCAGGTTCAATGTTCAAATCTTACTAGATGGATTTCCTTCATACTCGCTAGTGTAAAAAGCCAGTGAATTACCTTAATTTGTGTTGGAAAATTTCTGAGGGCACATGGCTATAGACATTGAATTTTTACGCATAGACCAATGATGAGTCTCGTATGGGGAAACCATCTAAACGCTTGGCAAATTACATGGATGAATGCTGGAAGGGAAAAGAAACTCTAGGGAATATAGCCAAAAGCCATCCGAACATCATCTATGTCTGATCTACCATCTCTCATACCAGAATACCAGACAGGCCCTTAATCCGGTCATTGAATAAACAGATTATCAGTTACAGAAGTTACAGATCTGATTATGTTCGGCCGGACATACAATTCAAATTTAATAGTGTTGGACAATTATGACACATAGCGTCACTATTTGTAAAAGACATTGCGGTTTTTGTACAAATTAACTATGTGACAATGGAAATTGCTTATTTTATCATTTTGTAATTAGATTACTTGATAATATATAAATGATTTAAAAGTCCTTATGATCAGTTCCGGATTATAAGATATGAGACAATATCAATCCACGAAGGTTTAATCATTAAAATATCCCTAATCGTAGTATTATCGAGACTAGACATCGATAATGCATAATAGACTAGTATTGCACTTGTGCGTGTTATGGAAGCGAAAACAACATAGTTCTAATATATTTAAGTTTAGATACATATGCAAATGTGATAAGAGGTTGTGTTTGCCGATGGTACGAAAACAGCTTCACTCTGGATAGACCATTCGGAATCCCATTGGTAGTATGACTATGTGTCTATGAGAATCCGAATCAGGGTAGGTGTATTTGGTCTTAACCTGAGACTTGCATCGCTAATACTTGCGACAATCAATACGCTTTGGTTTTGGTCGTCCGGGGCTTTAACAGGTTCTGTGTACGCCTCTTTTGGGTTTATTGAGAATCGTAGTGTATTGGATGTGATGTCAAGATGGAAGTATCACTTCGGTTATATGGAGATGATGATCACGCAGGGATACAGAACTAGTACTCTATTATGTTACAACTATCGGGATAATATGACAATGTCATGATTATCCGTTTTAAAGAGACTAGTTGCTTGTGATCCGATATATGCTTCATACGGGGCATACACTATTCCAGCCCCAGGCATTGCATGTGACATCCGATACTGGATCACAATACGCAATACTACGTTAACTACGCCTGTGTTATAGATTATATATTCCTTAAAGAATATTTCTGGAGAATTGGGTAGGCACGACGCTTTTGCTAGTAGCCAACCATGTCTTGTAAATCGGCAAGAACGTGGTATCGAGGTACACATGTATTCAGATTATTCCGGACGACCGAATTTACGCCAACATATCCAGGGATCTCATGGGTTGTTCGCTTCCCGTGTAATTCACGATGACGTATGACTCGAACAGAATTAATCTGGGATTATTTAT
>SKCR01011162.1:0-21905 GCA_019454045.1 Zanthoxylum bungeanum | reverse complement strand
ATTCTTTTAATTTTTTATTATATTCGATTATTATATATATATATATATATATGCATAATATTTTATATTTTTTATTATAATCTAATTTTTTATTTTTATTTTTATTTTCTTCCGGACCCGGGTCTACCCGATCCGGACCTGCGTGATCCCGGGTCCGGACCCAGAATCACCCGGGTCTTAATTTTAAAGACCCGCGTCTGGATTTTTTAATTCCGGACCCGGGTCGTCCGGGTCCATGCGGACCTGGGCCGGGTCCGGGTCTTGTTGCCTTCTCTAACTACAACAAAGGGAGAAGACAAAGAAAATTTTAAAGATCCAAACCGGAGTCGGTGCCCAAACGAGCAACTTCCTCTGTACTAAGGAAAGTCGTTTCCTTCATAAATGTAGGTTCCTTGGATATCCTGATAATTCCATGGGATATCAATTCTACGATTTCAAGCAACGAAATGTATTTATTGTTCACTTTGCTACTTTTCTTGAGAAGGAATTTTTGAGAGAAAGTGGGAATTATAGAGAGATTAAACTTGATGAGTTTAATCCCAACATTAAGGAACCTGAGATGGAACCAGAGATCCAACTAGGTGAAGGATCTTCGACACAGGTTCTATGTAAGTCGAATAGAATATCAAAGCCCCATGATAGATTATTGTTAACATCTGATGTGAGCCTTGATGTTCTCCTCTTGGAGGAAACAGATCCGACTACGTATAAACATGTGATATTAGATATCGATTCGGGAAAATGGCAGAAAGCCATGAAATCTGAGATGGATTCCATGCATGACAATCAAGTATGGGACTTAGTTGAACTTCCTGAAGAAGTTAAACCTATAGGTTGTAAATGGGTTTACAAAATGAAGCAAGGGCCCGATGGAAATGTGGAAACCTTTAAGGCCCGACTGGTAGCTAAATGTTACACTCAACGTCCTGAGATTGACTATGAGGAAACTTTTTCACCAGTAGCCATGGTAAAATCTATTAGGATTCTTTTAGCCATTGTTGCATATCACGATTATGAGATATGACAAATGGATGTGAAAACCGCTTTCCTAAATGGATTCCTTGAGGAGGATATCTATATGGAATAACCATATATCCAGTATATCCAGTGAGACTTCAAACTTGGTTTGTAAGCTCCAAAAGTCTATTTATGGACTTAAACAGACATCCCAAAGCTGGAATCGTCGTTTTAATGAGATAATTAGATTATCTGGATTCATCAAGAACGATGAAGAACCATGTGTCTATAAGAAAGTGAGTGAGAGCATGATAGTTATCATAGTCTTGTATGTAGATAACATCTTTATCATAGGAAATGATATAGGATTGATGCAAAGTGTGAAAGCCTACCTTTGCAAGAACTTATCCATGAAAGATATGGTGAAGCTTCCTATATATTAAGTATAAGGCTCTATCAGGATAAAGTTAGGAAGCTTATTGGGTTGTCACAATCGACGTATATAGATAAGATGTTAGAAAGGTATGATTTTACCAACTGCAAGGCAGAAAATGTACCTTTCTGATATGACATACATCTTTCGAAGAAAATGACACCTCAGACTGAGAAAGAGAGAGTTATAATTTCTAACTTGTCATATGCTTCTTGCATTGGAAGCATAATATATGCAATGCTATGTACTAGACCTGGAATTAGTTTTGGCGTCAGTGTGACCAACCGATATCAATATGATCCAAGTAATGATCATTAGACAGCCGTGAAACATATCCTAAAATATCTTAAATGTATTAAAGATATGTTTCTAATATATGGAGAAGATGAGCTACAGGTTAAGGGTTATACAGACTCTGACTTCCAGTGAGATCTAGATGATAGGAAATCTACATCAAGTTATGTATTTACCCTTAACGGTGGTGCGGTTAGTTGGCGTTATTCAAAGCAAGACTCTACAGCTGATTCCACCACTGAGGCGAAATTTATAGCAACTTCAGAAGCTGCTAAAGAAGTTGTATGGATTAAAATTTTTATCACAGAACTTGGTGTTGTACCTAGTATTGCGTATTCGATCCCAATGTACTGTGATAATAGCGGAGCCATCGCGCGGGCTAAAGAGCCGAGGGCGCATTCCAAGTCTAAGCACGTGGAAAGAAAATACCGCGTAATTAGAGAGATTATTGAATGCAAAGACATAATGGTCTTGAAGGTTTAAAGACTAGACAATATAGCAGACCCGCTTACAAAGGCCTTACCACCTAAGTTATTCGATAAATATGTGGAGGAGATAGGACTACAGTATGATCCAGATTGGCACTAAGCAAGTGGGAGTTTGTTGGAGTTGGTGCTTGGAGCGCCACTCCGAACACTATATTGTACATTTTATTATTTATTAATAAAATAACTACATTTTCATTTCATACCTTATTAATAGTATTGTCATTATGCGTATTATATTGATGTATAGATATGCTAAGAATGACATCCCTTATAATAGTCTTGTAGTGATACTGGACACTAGGTGGTCCGATATTGAGATAAGTATTACTATAGTAAACTATTCTTAAAGTATAAATATATTCCTAGTCGTTGGTTTTAGAATAGGGTCAAATTCTTATAACCTAAAAGACTAGCACATGTTGTTTATTGGAATTGGAGTTCCAATGGTTTAAATCTGATGTACCATGAGCTTTGGAAGCTCGTATAGACGAGTATTCACAGGTGATTCCTAATAGTTGGAAGTACACACCACCGTCAATAGGAATCTCTTCAAGTCGAGTAGCTTATGTAATCCTTTGACTATAGGATATCATTGATTTTGTGTAAGATCCTCCACACTTTGATGTCATGTATGTCAGAAACTTTTCATGATCTAGTCTCTAGATGTTCGCTGGGTGTGGACCGATGCACTCAGTAATCAAGTGCGAAGCAAGATAAAATACGTTAGCATGTATGTGTATCATAAGGAGTTTAGGTATCAATGTTAGTAAAGTCACGATTCTTAAAGCTTTTGCCAAAGTCGATCACCTATGGTGGATCGCATCAGTTATGAAGAATCGTGGACATGTCGACATGAGATGTGCACATCGAAAACTTGACGGTATATTCTATGTTTCTTAAGCATAACTCGGATAGCCTACGACGGAGGGATTGTTAAACATATGTGATAACCCCGATTTGTATAGTTCAGAAATGTCGTTCATATTCTTCGCGAATTCGAAGGTGGCCAAATTACGTACATATTAACAAGGCTTATATATGTGTCTAAACTTCGAGAGTCCCAATATTAAGTGTACTCGTTGAGCACTTGGGTAGCTGATTAATTTTGATAAAAGATAATAGTCGATATTCGAATTACCAACCAAAATAATCAAGTGTTTAAAGACAGAAAAGAAAATACTAAGGAAAATAACAAAAGACTCAAAGATCTAGTGTTGTGACTCCACACAATATTATTATAAAGATGAATTGATTCTCTTATATATGTGTAATAAATTAGTTTGCTAACCTGGAACACGAAAATATGCAAAAGCCTTTGTCGATGGTCAGATGCAAATACCCAATATAACCCATTGAACCATATGTCTATGTCAACCAAATTACCTGGATTCATTAAGATTAAGTTCCAATTATGGTTACCCCCGCCCAACAGGTATATGTCTATCCTGTAAGGAAATCTATTAAAGTGTTATCTATCATCAAGAAAGATCATGGGCTACTGAAACTAAGGCTGAAACCTAAAATCCTTATGTCTAGTTCATTTTAAGTTTACCACATCAATCTTATTAGAAATCAGACAACAAGAAGCATTATGCTTAAGACTCAATAAACAAACTAAAGAATTACCTATAAAAGAAAATCAATTATTAAGTGTGTGGATATTGTGTTTCATCACTTCCCTAGAATAAAAATAAAATGTTGGGGTTAGATGATCCACATTTAATATTTCTTATATAGGAATCTCACTTATTATAGTATATAAATTATTTTTCAGTTCTGCTTTCTGAGGAATTAATAATGTTAAACATTTAAAACCAGCCATATAGGCGGTAATTATCTGTCACATAAAGACCAGCCATATAGGCGGTAAAGTAATTTATATTTAGACCAACCATATATGCGATAATAAAGTCTGACATTAATTAATCCGGTTAAATTATAATTTATAAATTATAATTAAGTGAGATTTACCTAGATAATTATATTAAATGTTTCACTTTTACCCCAGCGGAAATTTAACGACAAAACATAAAGAAAATAAAAAAAAATAAAAACTGAAATTAAAATTAAAAATAAAAATACATAAATTAATTAATTACAAAAATAGATGCAATCCTTAAAAACAGGGAAAAAATCCCAAAGAAAGCACACCAAATGAGGTGCAAATGAGCTTAATTTATAGGCAAAAATTCGGGCCGGCGTCGCGACGCCAACTTCCTTATTGCGTCGCGACACTAGCTATGTTGACTCGGTCCATGCGGTTTGACTTTGACTGTTGACGCCGATTTCGTCGGCCCAATAAGAATTTGACACGTGGCACGTGGTAAGATCAGTCCAATGATAGCTTGACATGTGGCAGAAGGTGATTCGCGGATAATTCGGTCCGATCAGAAGATGACACGTGTCACGCGGAGTGTCGGCACCATAGATTTGTGACACGTGTCCCGGCGCATGTTAGCATATCCTCTGTGATGATGACACGTGGCACGACTCATGTTAGTAAGTCAATTTTCTCAGATTTTGACACGTAGACCCGACGCACATTAGTAGGGTGTAGCGCATGTTAGGCGTCGAGACGCGGGAAGCTTGCGCGTCGCGACACGGCCAAATTACAAAAATGCCATTTTTAATCTTTTTCACTGTTTTGGCCCCAAATTGATTCTAATGCTTCCCAAACTTTATTTATCTGTAAAATAACAATAAAACACATCAAAACGTTCACAAAACCCGAGAAACTATACAAAATATTAGGTCAAATGAGTGTAAAATAGTGATATAATTACCACTAATCACACCCCAAAACCTAACATTTTGCGCAAAACACAAAATAAAATAACATAAAAATAAAATTAAACTAAGCCACTTTCGTAGGGAATACGGTTGCATTTAGCGTATGCAACAAGCCTTTAAACCCCTAGGTGTTCCTAGTGGACGAGTTGTAGTCTCGTGAGGGTTTACAACAATGATACTCACAAACATTTTACAAAAGTAAAAAGGTAGTAAAACTAATGCACACAAAAGCAAAAAGACAAGAGAAAAGAGAATAAAGAAGTTAGTGACTAATCAAGTGAAACTTCTACTTCAAGTTAACAGTTTTTTTGTTTCTTTCTAAATTACCGAATAAGTAAATTCTCAGATTATTTTTACCATTCTCCATATACACAGCCAACACAATATTAATCAATTCATTTTTGCCCACAACAGTCACAAGTGCAGTTGAGAATAGAGTAATATTTTTGTCCTAAAGTTTTATCATAATTCACACCTTTTTGTAGCAATTGAATAATTTTTCTGATTTTTCTGATTTTTTCTTTGATTTTTGAATTTTTTTTTATTTATATACAATATCTTTCATCTATGTAATGAGCTTTGGGTCAGTGGCTCCCAAACCAGTTGGCTTTAGGACACCAGATGTTAAGACACCCATACGGACTTAATTACTCAGACTTCAGATATATATATTTTTGCAACATCTTTGATCCATGTAGCGAGCTTTGGATCAGTGACTCCCAAACCAGTTGGCTTTAGGGCACTAAGTGTTAAAACACCCTTACAGACTTAATAACTCGGATCTCAGATTTTTTTTTTTTTTTTTTACTTTTTGAGATGCTTCCTCCAATTAAACTAGAGCACTGAATATTACAAACTTTTCAATTACAGCTCATGTCCGTATGTTACCATGCATATTGTTAATACATGCCAACTGAGCGAAGATCCATTTTAGTCAATTTTATAGAGAATTCACAAATTAAATAATTCAAAAGGAAATAAACAAAAATTAATTTGTTCCGAAATAGGTTTGAGATACGTCTCAGGAATGAAAACTCATTACTCAGCTATCTCTTACCAATTTCACATTTTTAGTAATTTTTGAAAAAATTTCAATTTTTTTGTATTAAAGAGTTATATATCCTCAAGGAAGATCATGTGCTACTGAATCTAAGGCTGAAACCTAAAATCCATATGGCTGAAACCTAAAATTCATATGTCTAGTTCATTTTAAGTTTACCACATCAATCTTATTGGTGATCAGACAACAAGAAGCATTAAGCTTAAGACTCAATAAACAAACTAAAGAATTGCCCATAAAAAGAAAATCAATTATTAAGTGTGTGGATATTGTGTTTCATCACTTCCCTAGAATAAAAATAAAATACTGGGGTTAGAGGATCCACATTTAATATTTCTTATCTAGGAATCTCACTTATTATAATATATAAATTATTTTTCAGTTCTGTTTTCTCAGGAATTAATAATGTTAAACATTTAAAACCAGCCATATAGGCGGTAATCCATTTAGTCCAACTACACCAGCCATATAGGCGGTAATTATCCGTTATAAAGACCAGCCATATAGGCGGTAAAGTAATTTATATTTAGACCGACCATATAGGCGGTAATAAAGTCTGACATTAATTAATCCAGTTAAATTATAATTTATAAATTATAATTAAGTGATATTTACCTAGATAATTATATTAAATGTTTCACATTTTAGCCCAGCGGAAATTTAACTACAAAACATAAAGAAAATAAAAAAAAAAACTGAAATTAAAATTAAAAATAAAAATACATAAATTAATTAATTACAAAAATAGACGCAATCCTTAAAAACATGGAAAAAAATCCCAAGGAAAACACACCAAATGAGGTGCAAATGAGCTCAATTTATAGGCAAAAATTCGGACCGGCGTCGCGACGCCAACTTCCTTCTTGCGTTGCGACGCTGGCTATGTTGACTCGGTCCACGTGGTTTGACTTTGACTGTTGACGCGGATTTCGTCGGCCCAATAAGAATTTGCCACGTGGCACGCGGTAAGATCGGTCCAATGATAGCTTGACACGTGGCAGAAGGTGATTCGCGGATAATTCGGTCCAATCAGAAGATGACACGTGTCACGCGGAGTGTCGGCACCATAGGTTTGTGACATGTGTCCCGGCGCATGTTAGTAGATCCTCTATGATGATGACACGTGGCACGACGCACGTTAGTAAGTCAATTTTCTCAGATTTTGACATATGGACCCGGTGCACATTAGCATGGTGTGGCGCATGTTAGGCGTCGCGACGCAGGAAGCTTGCGCGTCACGGCCAAATTACAAAAATGCCATTTTTCATCATTTTTCACTGTTTTGGCCCCAAATTGCTTCCAATGCTTCTCAAACTTTATTTATCTGCAAAATAACAATAAAACACATCAAAACGTTCACAAAACCCGAGAAACTATACAAAATATTAGGTCAAATGAGTGAGAAATAGTGATATAATTATCACTCTTCAGTTAGCATGTATGAGTATCATAAAGAGTTTAGGTATCCATGTTAGTAAAGTCACGATTCTTAAAGCTTTTGCCAAAGTCGATCACCTAGGGTGGATCACATCAGTTATGAAGAATCGTGGACATGTCGACATGAGATGTGCGCATCGAAAACTTGACGGTATATTCTATGTTTCATAAGCATAACTCGGATAGCCTACGACAGAGGGATTGTTAAACATATGTGATAACCTCGATTTGTATAGTTCAGAAATGTCGTTCGTATTCTTCGCGAATTCGAAGGTGGCCAAATTACGTACATATTAACAAGGCTTATATACGTGTCTAAACTTAGATAGTCACAATATTAAGTGTACTCGTTGAGCACTTGGGTAGCCGATTAATTTTGATAAAATATAATAGTCGATATTATAATTATCAACCAAGATAATCAAGTGTTATTGAATAACATTGATTATTTACTTTGATCTATTTGAATTAATTCAAAATTACACAAAGGGCTTAATTGTAAATTCATAAATATCTATACTATTTGAAGATATTTTGGTAATTCCAAATTTGTATTAATAGGTGTAAATTATATGTCTTGGTTTAATTGGATTAAATTAAAGTGGTAGATATTGAACTAATCCATTAAGTAAAAATTGTCTTGATTTAATTTACTTAAATCAAAGTGGTAGACAATGAGATTAGTCACATCTAATTATGAATATTTGGATGAATTTAATTAAGCATACCTAATGTTTGATAAGACATTTATTGATTAAAAATTACCTAAGTTTTGCTATAAATAGCAAGTTTTAGGAAGATTTTAATTAAGCTTAAGCAAGGTAAAAATTTGTGAAAGTTATACACAAGTATTTTCTTAGATAAAATTAGCCTAAGTTATAGAAGTATTTAGAGAAGCTTGTGATGTCTCTATAACATTTCATTTAGGAGAAATCAAGATTGGATCTTGAAGTGAAACTTGCTAGCATTGGAATCAAGGTTGAATCTTGAAGAAAAGCTTGTAACACTTTGGAAGTTCTCCCACCATTTCAACAAAGAGAATGAGATTGGATATTTGCTTCAAGCTTGCTATGTAATTTTGAACTTCTCTTAAGTTATGAAATATGTATCGAATGCATGATCACATAACTTAATGTTGAAATAAGGCTAATAAATTATGTTAGGATACTTTATAAGTATAAACACAACATACTTATAATTATGTCAAATATGTTCATGTTGGACATGGAACAATTAATAACAGTTTGGAACTCAAAGTTAAAAGCTTAGAGTTAAGGCTATCATTCTAGAATCACTTAACAACCTTTAGGTGAACTAGAATTGTTCATGAGACATTTCTTATTGGGATTCTAAAATTGATTTATGATTAGATTCAAAAAATTTACGCAAGTGCATATTTAGAATAAATTTACGTTTGTATAAAAATATTTGATATTTTGAAAAATATGATTTTATTTTATAACATGTGTTGAATTGGTTTTGATGTTAAAATTAATTTTGGGTGTTTTGAAAGTGTTTAGGGAAAGCCGAAAACAATTAAAACAAAATTTTTTTTACCCAGCTCGAGCTACAATGCGTGCGAACTGTTCACGCACTGTGAGCACAGTGCGCATGGCATTGTAGCACCCGCGTCGCGCGTCTCGCACACCGAATTTGTTTTTCTTCATTTTTGAGTTTTTTTACTCCGATTCAGCACCGATTTTTTCCTATGCGCTCGTAATGGAATATAGTATTTCATTAAAATATTTTAAAATACACTCATGCTTGATATCCACAGGTTAGACTCATTTTCCCTCTGCTCAAGATACCGATCCGATCCTAAGTGTTCCACTGTCCCAACGTATATTTTATACATGTCATCCAAGACTGTTGGCATATCATTATTTTGAGATTGAAACCCAAGCGCATCAATGGGGCTTTTTGAGATTGAAGCCCAATGCAGTCTTCTAGGCGCATGAAAAGCTCAGAAGTTCCAAAGCGCCAAAAAGAGCGCCGGATGTTTCCAGCCGAAATAATGAAAACTCCAGCCCAATTATGAAATTCTAATTCAATTTTAAAAAAGCCCAGCCCACTTTAAAATCCATAATTCAATTTTCCCATTTAAAAACCCTAATATACTTCTCAAAAAAAAAAAAAACCTAATATATTATCTGCCACTGCCTCTGCTTGAGCTGTAACAGAAATCGCGTTTCAACCCTAATATATTCGAAGATGAGTGGAGAAACATAGACATAGATACGTGGGGAGAAGAACAGGAGGCGGGTTTGCCTTGGGGATTCTTCGCCGTCGAATAGAATCATGTGAAAGTAGGTACTCGACGGTAGAAGAACTCGTTGAGTATCTCCGGTCGAATAATCCTGACTATAGACAAACCAAGCAGCAGCCTTTCACTAGACTCGTGCAACAAACCCTAGATTATGCTGGGAAAAGGACAAATATGAATATAAAGAGAGGTCATGATGCTGAGGAGAGATTGGTGCGTTTGGAAAGTGCACATGTTAAGAGAAGGAAGCATGATGATTACGACCCTTCGTCTACTTCTTCGTCAGCGGAAGGAGGAGGATAAAAAGCAAAAAATTGAAAACTGAAGAGAAAAATATTGAATTTGAGGTTACACCGAGGAAGAGTGATTTGGTCAATAGGGAAAGTGGGGAGGTTGAAATGCAGACAAAAGAATCTGTGAAATGAGGTACCGGTTCATGTGGCGAAGAGTTGAAGGGGAAGGATGAGCCACAGTTTCAGGACTTTGGAGGGATGAATAGTGTGCTGTAGAAGTTGAAGATGGAGGTCATTGTGCCTTTATATCATCCACGGTTGCCACAGTGGCTGGGAGTGCGGCCGATGGCTGGGATTTTGCTGCACGGGCCACCGGGTTGTGGAAAGACCGACTTGGCTCATGCCATTGCGAAACCGGTGTTCCGTTCTATAAGATTTCCGCTACTGAAGTTGTCTCGGGTGTCTCTGGTATGAATTTATTTTCTTATGCATGTGGTTTTCTTGCTCTTTTAATTGTGATTGTGAATTTGATGGAAATAAATATGTGAAGCTACATTATATTTGAGGAAATGAGCTTAACCATAACACACATTAAAGCAAAAATGGATAAGTAGTTGCCCCACATGTATGGTTTTGTATAATCTGATTTTACGTTTTGTTTAAAGAATTAAACCATTTATCATTTAATTTATCACTTGCTCTTCACATAGCCCCATGCCTTGGAGCTTTTTTTGAAGTTGTAATTTTTTTGTTGTGTGCTATTGTAAAACACTTTAAATTGACTTCTTGATAATGGGCTGAAATCTCAGGTGCATCGGAAGAAAATATCCGAGAGCTTTTTAGCTTACATGACTGCACCATCAATTGTATTTATTGATGAGATTGACGCGATTGCTTCAAAAAGAGAAAATCTGCAGAGAGAGATGGAGAGACGGATTGTGACTCAACTAATGGCTTGCATGGATGAATCTCGTAGACTTGTACATCCAAGTGATGAAAACTCTAAGTCAGATGCTTCTGATTCAAGACCTGGATATGTTCTTGTAATTGGAGCCACTAATAAACCAGATGCCGTGGATTCTGCTCTTATGAGGCCTGGAAGATTTGATTGTGAGTTTGGTCTAGGTGTTCCAGATGAGAATACCAGGGTACAGATTCTCTCTGTGGTTACTCGTAATCTCAGGGTAGAAGGTTCTTTTGACCTTTTGAAAATAGCCAGGTCTACTCCAGGGTTTGTTGGAGCCGATTTAGCAGCCCTTGCCGACCAGGCTGGTAACCTTGCCATAGAGAATCATAGACCAAAGAAAGTCTCTGCTTTCTAAAAATTCTATTGCAGAGGAACATAGTGATGAGTGGTGCAGTCAGCCATGATTGCCTGAAGAAATGGAAAAGCTCACAATCACAATGGCTGATTTTGAAGTAACCAAGAGTTTACTTTTTGAGTTTTCCCTCCTAAAAGACAATATTCTGATTTTGCATACTAATTATCTTAGATACATCTCGTTCTTGTGATATAGTTTCTTGCTATATTTGCTACGAGTTAGCCTCAATTTATATCTTCGTTCTTTTATCATATTTATACTTGATTTATGGTGTTTGTATCAACCTTTTTGCCCCTAAACCGTATTGAAAATGTTATATGACTACTTATTCACAAGGTTCCTTTTTTTAGTTGTAGTGAATGCCATATGATTGCCATTCTTTTTCTTGTGATACTTGTCCTGGGGTTGAATACACAAATGCACTATATAGATATTCTTTAATTGAAGCATGCAAATGCCTCGTGTTGACTCCTTTTAATATGATGGCTTTATATGGATATGTTTGATACTTGTACAAGAGCATGGTAGTATACTGATTTATGTTACTGAGTACTATATCTTGCAGAGTGTTTTTCTAGGTAGTGAAATTTTGTGTAATAGTTAGTTGAGAGTCTTGCCAAGTGAATTGCATAAGGTGACTGAGCCAAACTCTCTTTTTTTCCTGCTGCAGGAAGCTACCAAAATAGTTCAACCCTCATCAAGAAGAGAAGGATTTACGGCCATTCCTAATGTAAAATGGGAAGATGTTGGCGGGCTGGATTACCGGAGGCAGGATTTTGACCGCTATATTGTTAGGCGTATAAAAAAACCCGGGGTAATTTCTTTTTTTTACTTGCACTTTCAACAACCCCCCCCAAAATATATATATATATATTATAATATCTATATATATATATATATATATATATATATATATATAAAACAACCTCGCAAACCACACACAAAAATGAGCAATTTTCTTTGGAAGTGTAATAATAATATGGAAATTGCACAGTTGGGCCAAATCCTAAAAAGATGGGAATAAAATTTGATTTATTGGAAATAGTGGACGATTTTTATCATTGGTTGTACATCTGTCAGTCAAAACCTTTTACTCGTCCACTATTTTCAATTAATCAAATTTTCTTCCCATCTTTTCAAGATTTGGGCAATTGTGTAGTTTTTTTTGTGGGGGGGGGGGGGGAGTTCTTAAAGTGTAAGTAAAAAAAAAAGAAAATATCAATGGTTACCTCATACTCCTCAAGGTACTTTATACGCCCAGCTATATAGCGGTCAAATTCCTGCCTCAGGTAATCCAGCCCGCCAACATCTTCCCGTTTTACATTAGGAATGGTTGTAAATCCTTCTCTTCTTGATGAGTGTTGAACCATTTTGGTTGCTTCCTGCAGCAGAAAAAAAAGATTAATTGGCTCAGTCACCTTGTGCAATTCACTTAGCAAGTTAGCAAGTCTCTCAACTAACTGTTACACACAATTTCACAACCTAGAAAAACACTCTGCATGATATAGTACTCAGTAACATAAATCAGTATACTACCGTGCTCTTGTACAAGTATCAAACATATCCGTATAAAGCTCATCATATTAAAAAGGAGTCAACACGAGGAATTTCATGCTTCAATTAAAGAATATCTATATAATGCATTTGTGTAGTCAACCCCAGGACAAGTATCACAAGAAAAAGAATGGCAATCATATGGCATTCACTACAACCGAAAAAAGGAACCTTGTGAATAAGTAGCCATATAACATTTTCAATATAGTTTAGGGGGAAAAAAAGTTGATACAAACACCATAAATCAATTATAAATATGATAAAAGAACAAAGATATAAATTGAGGCTAACTCATAGCAGATATAGCAAGAAACTAGATCACAAGAACGAAATGTATCTAAGATAATTAGTATGCAAAATCAGAATATCATCTTTTAGGAGAGAAAACTCAAAATCAGCCATTGTGATTGTGAGCTTTTCCATTTCTTCAGGAAACCATGGCTGCCTCCACCACTCGTCACTATGTTCCTCTGCCATAGAATTTTCAGAAAGCAGAGACATTCTTTTGTCTATGATTCTCTTCATGGCAAGGTTACCAGCCTTGGTGGCAAGGGCTGCTAAATCAGCTCCAACAAACCCTGGAGTAGACCTGGCTATTTTCAAAAGGTCAAAAGAACCTTCTACCCTGAGATTACGAGTAAACCACAGAGAGAATCTGTACCCTGGTATTCTCATCTAGAACAATCTCACGATCAAATTTTCCAGGCCTCCTAAGAGCAGAATCCACAGCATCTGGTTTATTAGTGGCTCCAATTACAAGAACATATCCAGGTCTTGAATCATTTTGGTTGCTTCCTGCAGCAGAAAAAATAAGAGTAATTGGCTCATTCGTTTTCTTTAGATGATTATTGTATAAATTCTGAATTCATTCGTTTTCTTTAGGAATTTGGAGACTGGATTTTTGCTTTATGGGCCACCAGGCTGTGGTAAAACTCTTATTGCCAAGGCTGTTGCTAATGAGTCAGGAGCTAATTTCATTCACATCAAGTTTAATCCTTCTTAACTTTTTCTCTTAGTTTCGAACAGCTGACTTTGCTGCTATGGATCATTTTTATTGACAAATGTTAATTTTTGACTCAAGTCAAAATCTCGTTGTTACTTCAGGGGGCTGAACTCCTGAATAAATATGTTGGAGAAAGTGAACTGGCAGTTCGAACATTATTCAGTCGTGCAAGAACTTGTTCACCATGCATACTTTTCTTTGATGAGGTCTGTGGCTGTCTCTCCTTGAAAGCATTTTGACATTTATAGTTATGTAATTTGACATATGCATACTTTATAATTATCATTGTTTTTGTTAATTTTAAATTTTCAATACAATGCAATCTGTTATTTTGTCATCAGTTGCAATATACTATATTATATTCTTAAGAAAAGTAGCGAGACTCAAAAAGTTTATCGAGAAAGACAGAGGACATTGCTCAAAACCAAAAGACGTCCTTACTGTATTACTATGGAAGGATTGGTAATGCGGCTTACAAATTTAGTTCCGACAGCTTTGCCTTAATACACCAAAAACATCACAACAGAACATTCTAATTGTCTCTTTGTTGCATTTCCAGGTGTTATCTTAAAGTGATTGTGTTTTCATTGTCTTCTAATACTTTGATTATATAGGTGGATGCTCTGACGACAAAGCGTGGTAAAGAAGGAGGTTGGGTTGTTGAGCGGCTTCTGAACCAGGTTAGCATGATCTGTAATGACTAACTATAAAAAGACTCGTTCTCTCCTAGCTAGAGTTTTTCCATTCAACAATTTTGTTATACAATACAGATGAAATGAATCCATTCATTACAATTGCAGTTACTCATAGAGTTAGATGGAGCAGATAAGCGGAAGGGTGTCTTTGTTATTGGTGCCACCAATAGGTACTATAGTTGTTCATCTTTTTGTTTTGATGAGGGTCACCATCATATCCTCCTTGAGCTGGGGCTTTCTGTTTGCAGGCCTGATGTGATGGATCGTGCAGTCTTAAGGCCTGGTAGGTTTGGTAAACTTCTCTATGTGCCTCTGCCCACTCCAGATGAGCGTGGATTGATCTTGAAAGCTCTTGCTAGGAAGAAGCCAATAGATGAGAGCGTTGATTTGTGTTCCATTGCACAAATGAGGGGTTGTGAGGATTTAAGTGGAGCTGATCTTGCTGCAATGGTTTGTCTATGCCTTGCTCTCTCTTTACTTGTTGATGGAATGCTTTTTAATCACGCACCTGTTCATGATTCTAATATTTTGTAAAACTTCTCTTCTCGTTTTGGAGGATTGTTTGAGAGTTGAGACATTTATTTTCACGCTTGTTTGACATTTTATGTTTCAAACCAATGCCAGATGAATGAAGCTGCAATGGCTGCCTTGGAAGAGAAACTGACATCAAGCAAGAGCTCATCGGATGCGACTCCAGTAACAATCGAGTTAACTCATTTTGAAAGAGCAATAAGTAAAATCTCACCATCGGTCTCAGGCCTGGTATGTTTCAGTTTACTTGCATAGGATTTCTAAATATTTCAGTTTACCGGTAACAATTTAATTAACTCCGGTTTCTCTTCCGGGAAGCAGCAAATACAGAGGTACAAGACTTTGTCAGCGACCTTCAAAGCAGCATGAGAAGAAACATTATTTCCCTTGAGTACCCAAATTATTAAAAGAATCGTGGGATTAAGAAGCCATTGTTGATGAATGTGTGAGAATCAAGAGTGAGTGGAAGATTTTTGTAGTGAATAGGATTTAGGATTTAGGATTCGAATTCATGACCTGACAATCAAATTTTAAGTCATTCAATATCAAGCCGCATCCTTTGGTGATTTTATTATTTGATGATCGTATGACTTTCACCGCATCCCCAATTTGAGTTAGGATTTCTGATTTTCACTGATCGCGGCTATGTAAATCGGAATGAGTATTAATGTTACAATCTTCCTCCTTTAAGGATCTCGCGTCCTCATCAGAGATAATCGGAAATATAAAACATAAAATCGGTGATTTATAAGCTAAATAGTGTCTAAAATTAATAATAAAATATGTAATATGTTACTAAAAATAATTTTTAACTTGGGTGAAAATTGCCAACGCTGAGTAGAAATACACTATAATACATGCTTGTTTAAAGAGTACTGAGTTTTTTTTTAATGCCCATATTTTTAGTCTTGTCTTTTTTCCCATATATTAAAAGTACCATTAAATGTAAATTAATTCTCGAGTGATTGCGTTAATTATCATATTCTTTCTAGAAACCACGCCAACATTACTTAATATCTCTGCCTTTCATATTAAGTTAGTTATATCTTTCATTGTAATTATATCATGGTTCTCATCTCAACAGTTAAATTAGAAATTGATAGTAAATTATTGTGATTAATAAAAACTAATCAGGAATTAATTGAAAATTAATCTAGAATGGATAAAATTGGTATTTTGTATGGTTAAGATTTTTCTTTTAAAAAAAATTGAAAACTCATCTCTCAGTATTCTTATAAAATTATTAAAAATAATTTATTTATGATGGAAAGTTGGCTAAACGATTATAAAGTTGAGAGAGATAATTAGAGTTTCTAAAGAATATGAGGAAAAAGAGAAGAAAATGAGTGTTCCTATAAATTGGATAATTTTAAAAAATAAAAAATTGGTTATTACTCACCGACTAATCAATTGAAAATTGATGACTTTTGACGACCAACCAATTCAGTGATTTTTTGTTTTTGTTTTTACAAAAATTGATATCTCATCGCTTGTGATTTCGGTCTGGATAAAGAATATATGAGTATTTGAAAATGACTAATTTGAAATTATTATTCCCTTATAAATGTAAGAGTCATTTTGACCCATTTTGACCCATTTCGCATATAGCATACCCTAGCCAATGGAATTTGCTAGATTTGACAATAATAAGTTGTTAGCATGTATTTTGATAAGTGTCATGATAGTATTAGCATTGAATGAGGTTCATATGTGTATGAATATATTGAGAAAAATATGTTTGAGGATTTAATGGTTTTAGATGATAGGTTGTGTTGGGTTGATGAGTTAAGATGGGTTAAAAAGGGCAGCGAGTAAAGGCAAATACCAGTGGATTCTGTGAAGAAGTGCAGCCTGGACACACCTCACTGTTTCAATCATTAAATGGATTCTAGACCTCCGTTTGACACACCGTAAAATTCTACAATAACTAGACATAATAGGGTTCAACATATTCAAAAATAAAAAGTTTTGGACTTAATATGAATTTATTCCGAATTTGTACACATTGGCTACCTTGCAGTTTCATTAGTTTCTGTCCATTCTGAACAAGATGTATTTATTTACTTATATCTTGAGTTGTGCAAGTCGAAATCACGATCTGTAAAATTTTAGACCAAAGAAAGTCTCTGCTTTCTGAAAATTCTATCGCAGAGGAACATATTGATGAGTGGTGCAGGCAGCCATGGTTGCCTGAAGAAATGGAAAAGCTCACAATCACAATGGCTGATTTTGAGGTAACCAAGAATTTACATTTTGAGTTTTCCCTCCTAAAAGACAATATTCTGATTTTGCATACTTATTATCTTAGATACATCTCGTTCTTGTGATCTAGTTTCTTGCTATATCTGCTACGAGTTAGCCTCAATTTATATCTTCGTTCTTTATCATATTTATACTTGATTTATGGTGTTTGTATCAACCTTTTTGCCCCTAAACCATATTGAAAATGTTATATGGCTACTTATTCACAAGGTTCATTTTTTTGGTTGTAGTGAATTCCATATGATTGCCATTCTTTTTCTTGTGATACTTGTCCTGGGGTTGAATACACAAAAGCACTATATAGATATTCTTTAATTGAAGCATGCAAATGCCTCGTGTTGACTCCTTTTAATATGATGGCTTTATATGGATATGTTTGATACTTGTACAAGAGCATGGTAGTATACTGATTTATGTTACTGAGTACTATATCTTGCAGAGTGTTTTTTTAGGTAGTGAAATTTTGTGTAATAGTTAGTCGAGAGACTTGCTAAGTGAATTGCATAAGGTGACTGAGCCAATTACTCTTTTTTTTTTCCTGTTGCAAGAAGCTAGGGGTGGCAATTTGGGTCAGGATTCGTTTATTCGTTCGATTCGATTCGCTTTAAAGCGAATACGGGTTTGAAAAATGGATTCGTTTAATAAATGGGTCAATTTGATTCGATTCGTTTATTAAACGAATCGAATACGAATTTAAGCTCATTGATTCGTTTATTCGTTTAGAATTCGTTTAATTATTTTTATTTACTAGTTATTGTTAATTTTCAATTAAGATTCGATAAATTATAGCTAATTATCATAGAAAAAGTAATATTTTCAATATTTGGTGAGGTATTTGTAGTAAATAACATATTTTATATGTATATATTTATGAAGAATTAATGTAAATCAAGTGTGGTAAATTATTTTATTAAATAATATCATTGACTAAACGAATAAACGAATATTCGTATTAAACGAATCGAATACGAATCCTAATATTAGGATTCGTTTAATAAACGAATCGAATACGAATCCATCACATTTTGATTCGATTCGTTTAGGATTCGATACAAATTCGATTCGTTGATTCGTTTTACCACCCCTACAAGAAGCTACCAAAATGGTTCAACCCTCATCAAGAAGATAAGGATTTACAGCCATTCCTAATGTAAAATGGGAAGATGTTGGCGGGCTGGATTACCTAAGGCAGGAATTTGACCGCTATATTGTTAGGCGTATAAAAAACCAATAGGTAATTTTCTTTTTTTACTTGCACTTTCACAACCCCCCCCCCCCCCCCCTCAAAAAAAAACAACCTCGCAAACCACACACAAAAAATGAGCAATTTTCTTTGGAAGTGTAATAATAATATGAAAATTGAACAGTTGGGCCAAATCCTAAAAAGATGAGAATAAAATTTGATTTATTGGAAATAGTGGACGAGTAAAAATCTTATCATTGGTTATGAATAAATCGTTCATTGGAGAATCAATGGTACTTAAGGTAAAAATAATTAGAGGGGTATAACGGACATTATGACCCGGCTCTAATTACGAGATACTCGTGAAGGGTCAATTCGTTTGTAATGACTATATCGATGGACACCGACTTGGTTCGACTTAATATATCATATGCGGCAACAAGAGTGCAACTTCAGATTTTTAGTGGAATATTCCGGAGTTAATAATTCAGAATATTTAATTAAGAGTTTAATTAATATTTCGAGATTATTGGAGCTCGGAACCGTAGGTCCATTTGGTCCCCGTGCTAGCTCGATTTACTATAGCAGATTTAGTATAATTGGATAGTCCAATTATATACTCACAAAAGTATGAATATTATTAATATGATTAATAATATTAATTATCACACTTGAAACTTTATATTAAAGGTTAATATATAGTTTTATTAAATATATGATATTTAAACACATGTTATTTAATTATATTATATATAATTAAATGGAAGGTTAAGTAAGTAATTTCCAAATTTTGGGTTTTGGAAACCCTTTGATTTAATTTGGAAGTTACATATGTTTAAATAGTATTTAACCTTTTTATTTTGTAACATATATTCCAATATGGAAATTAAATATAGATGTTACAAAATTTATTATTTCTTTTCTATGGTGGCCGAATTCTTCAAAGAAAACGGGAAGGGATTTGTTTGTTTTGGAAACAAATAATCCTTGGTATTATTTTGGAAGTTATGACTTTCAAAATGTTAATTAAATATTTATTTTTGTAACATATATTGGCTTTATGGAAAGTTAATATTGGAAGTTACAAAATTAATATTTTTGGTGCCTTGGCCGAAAATTGGACAAGTGCTTAGGGTTTTGTTTTATTTTATAAAATTAAACCCTAAGTATAAAAAGAAAAATATGATTTTTGTTTTCCCAAGCATCTCATTTAAAACCTAGCCACCTCTCTTCATCTTCTACATTCTCTCAATTGTTGAGAAATAGAAAGACAAGAACAAAAAGAAAATTAAGAAAAATACAAGTGTGACTAGTAATCTCTAAAAGCTTAGGGATTTATTTAGTGAGTGTAGCTCACGCTACTTTCCGTTGGTTGTGAGACATAGCTCGGAAGACCTTGTGGCGATGAACCAAAATCATTATTCTCATCTTCTCTATCTCACGGCAATGGGAGTATTCCATTGTCCATTGTCGCGAGTCATATAATTGATTCGGGGCTCGGTTTGAATTTCATTTAATTCAGAATTTTGGGAAACACTAGGGGACATTTTGGGGCTGTGTTGGGACTGCTTTTTGGGTGAAAAATCAGACCTGAAACATCATAATTAATCACAAAATTCAGGGGCTGATTTGGGTGCATTTCGGGCGCATAACGGGTCCAAAACAGTCCATTATTTCACTGCAGTTTGGGGCTGTTCGGGGACTGTTTCGGGGGTGTTCCGGGGCTGAAATCTAGTCTGAAACAGAAGCAAAATTTCAGTATACCTGTTGGTTGCATTCGGCCAGAAGAAAGGAAGAGAATAAAAATTTTTCAAGTCCGATCCAAGTGCCTAAGACGCTTCCGCTGCGCGAGGAAAATGTTTCCTACATAAAGAACTTTAGTCAATACTATTTAATGAATCTTATAAAACTTTATTTTCTGAATGACCAATCAACTCCTTCTTTTCTTGCAACTATGGAATAATAGTTTAGAGAAACACGTCAGTCAGGTTCTGTTCATAAGAGACTGGTGAGAAAACTTATCAAATTGGTTTTCTTCCTTTTCTTTCCCATACATGTATTGTAACATCCTTAATCCGGGAGATGCTACCGGCAGAGAATAGGTCGTACTATCCCCCTGAGCCTCTGACTTACTGAGAACTGCTAATCTCATTTCATATATAAACTCATGTATGGGACTATTGCCCAACTCATCAATCATAAGTGCTTAACACTTTTCATACTAAATACTTAGTTTTACTACACATTACAACACTGACAGTGAACACTTATAATGCATTACATATGTAATCCTTACTATATAACATATATGTTACATCACATTTCCTGACTCCGACTGAACTGAACTTTGTCTCTGACTTGACCTGGTGGACCAACTCCCTAGTGACTACCATCGGTATTCATCCTTCCGATCTCGTTCTTCGGGTAAATCTGCAAAACAAGGAAACTAGGAGTGAGGGGGTTAGATCGTTTGAACGATCTAAATGAGTGGACGGATTAAATCTGAAACTGAAATGCTTAATCAAAATCTCAAAGTTTTGAAGTCGAAAATCATTTTGAGAAACCTGATTCTTCTGAAAACTAAAACTGTTTGGAAAACTCTGAATCCTTTCGGTAAACTGAACTTTCTTGAAAATTCTTTCATAACTCTTGTTTATTTCGGAAATCATATCCCTAGAAAACTTATGTCTGAAAATTCATTTCTGATAAATCTATTTTTTGAAATTATTTTTCTGTAAATCTGTCTCTGAAAACTTTCTCTAAAATCCTTATCTCTGAAAACTATCTCTGAAAAATCTCTATCTGAAAAACCTGATGTATGGGGACATTACGTATCATCGTCCCCCCATACGCCTAACTAGTGGTATTGAGGCGTTACGTATCGTCGTTCCCCAAGCCATTTGAACTAGGATCTAGGGCCATCTATCATCCCTAGTCCTGAACTAGGATCTGAGGGTGTTACGTATCGTCGTCCCCCAAGTCCTCTACATGTGCACATGTTCTATCCGTCAATTCCTTAAGTCATAGCTGAGGTGGTTTTTCCCCATGCCTCCAAAATCATAAAAATCATGCTATAGATCTCCAAACTGTATAAAACATTATATTCAATATGTATCTGAAATCAAATATGGCTAACGCCCTATGTGTTTTGAAAAGTAAGTCTCATTTCAAAATAAAATAGAAAAATCAACTTGAAAGAAAAATGTTCACTCACAGATTTGGAGTCCCGCTAATGTTACTTCACTTACCAAAGGTATTTGTGGTTCCTGCGATGAGCTTTAATGGATAACTTTGATTAGAAAGTTGGCTGGGGAACATATTTCGAAATTAACTAAGTTTATCCATTGAAGCACTTGTTATCATTTCAAGGCATATCATACTTATATTATGATGTAATGTG